>SJYT01000329.1:335626-366498 GCA_006410635.1 Cephalophus harveyi
ATGGCCTGCTTCCTCCCCCCATAACACTTACCCACCCTGGGAAAACTGTGCCAACCAGGGAGCCTGGACACCCTGTAACTCATCCGCTCACTCCCGAGGAGGACGAGTTGCTGTGGGCAGCATCCAGACGGGCTTCCCTGGTCACCAGGAGCCTGAGTGCACAGCTGCACACACGCAGCTCAGACCACCTCCATCCCTGGAGCTCCTGGCTCCCGAGAAGCAGAAGAGCCCTGGAAAGCTCTGCTGCTGCTGCTAAGTCGCTTCAGCTGTGTCCAACTCTGTGCGACCCCATAGACAGCTGCCCACGAGGCTCCCCCCGTCCCTGGGATTCTCCAGGCAAGAACACTGGAGTGGGTTGCCTTTTCCTTCTCCAATGCATGAAAGTGAAAACTGAAAGTGAAGTTGCTCAGTCATGTCTGACCCTCAGCGACCCCATGGACTGCAGCCTTCCAGGCTTCTCCGTCCACGGGATTCTCCCAGTGAGAGTACTGGAGTGGGGTGCCATTGCCTTCTCCGCGGGAAAGCTCTACGTGTACACATTTCAGAGCCAGCCCTCACCAAGCAGCAGGACAATGCTATTTCAGAATTTCAGAAGCTGCAGATCTGCTCCAATTAGGGCCATGATGGCTGATGGAAACGCCACCAGCCCCTGCATTCAGTGGCAATTACATAAAATCAAGGGGCAGCACCAATTATCACACAGTAACCCAAAGCACCAAAAGGCATCAAAGTGCCTTTGACAATTTTCAGTGGGGGGAAATGAACAGATTCATGCTTTATTAACACACATTTAGGGGTCAACAGAATCTTCTAAGATATCAGACGGTGGAAAAACATAAAACAGGGCAGATTAAACTGCCTCTCTCAGGTATCGGAGGTGCAGAGAGGAGATGGAGGAGGTGCACAGATGAGGGCCCCACCCTGGGACCAAGATGCTCCCTGGCATCCAAGGGATGGCTTCCAGTCCCGCGCTCTGCAGTGGTCAAGGACAGAGAACTGGGGGCCTGCTCACCCCAGCCGGACTGCCCTCCAGGACAGCCCGTATCCAGTCCTGGGCCAGGGCCACCTGGATGCACAGCACTATGACCCAGGCCCCAGAGATCGAGCTGGCCTCTACAGAAGTCCCCGGGCAGCAGCCCACACATGGGACAGTCACCTGCCAGAGGTACCACCTCCACTCCCAGAGAAACGCCCCAAACAGGTGTCATCGGGGCTGGAGATGCAGTCAGCGTGTCCTGGGGACCCTGGGCAGGGACACGGGGGTCAGGGTCCACAGGGGAGGAGGTGCCTCCATCACCTCCCAAGGGTCCCCAGACATTTCCTGTCAGATGCCGTGGTTCTGGATAGACCTGTTCTCTCTGTTCCTCTTCTTAAATAAAGCTTTTCTCTGAAGAGCTCCAGTGATGATGGTTACAATGGCTCCCGTGTAATTAACACTCTGATCCATGCTGTGAGGGCTTTCCTGGTGGCTCAGAGGTTAAAGCATCTGCCTCCAATGCGGGAGACCTGGGTTCGATCCCTGGGTCAGGAAGATCCCCTGGAGAAGGAAATGGCAATCCACTCCGGTATTCCTGCCTGGAGAATCCCATGGACGGAGAAGCCTAGTAGGTTACAGTCCACAGGGTCACAGAGTCGGACACGACTGAGCGACTTCACCTTCACCTTCCATGCTGTGAGGCTGCACGCTGGCCTCGGGAGCTGTCCTCACGCACAGATGGGGGCGGGAAGACAACTCCTTTCTGGAGATGCTGTGAGATGAGAGAAAAGTCCACAGAGAAAAGGAGGAGGAGGAAGGAGGCGGCAGTGGAAGAGGAGGGAGGGAGGAGTAGGCAGAATCCCTGACAACAGCAGCGCCTGTCGTGGTGGTCGCTTGCATCTAGAGAAGGCCAGGCATGTGCCCTGGTGTGTCTCTCACCTGGCCAGTCCCCTGCCTCCACACCCAACAAGCGTGAGGATGCCACGGCACTGGAGACTCCTCCATCCCTCAGTTCCACCCCCTCTTGGCTCTGCTTTGCCCAACGAAGCTTTCAGTCCAACAGATGGGATCACAGAGTTCAAACTCAATCATCCACTTTGCTTTAAAATCCAGGGTACACTTTACAAAGGCACATCCACGGTGGAAAACTGCTTGTGAGGATCTACAAAATCCAAACATAGGCATGTCCCCCTGAGACCCATGATTCCACATTGGGGGGCTCAGACGTCGTCAACACACACTTGGTGACCACAGAAAGACACATACGACCCACAGCAAACACTGGAAACGACTCCAATGACCATCAGTTGTTACCAACGCTAAGTGGCCTTGATAATGGATCCCCTCCAACCCATCAAAACAGCGTAGCTGGATCTCCCAAGAATAATATTCAGTTGAAGAATATACACACAGGCTACAGTGAAATAACACAGAAACAGGCAAAACTGTGCTGTTAGAAGTTGGCTCAGTGGTGACTCCTGGGGTGACCGGATGGATCCACAAGGGGGTTTCGGGAGTAGAGGTGCTGTTTCCTTTCTGAAAATTCATCAAGCTCTACACTTATGGTAAATATACTTTTCTGTGTGTCTGTATTTTGAAAGTTTAATATATGTATGTATATATATGTGCATGTATATATATATGTGTGTGTGTATATATATATATATATACTTTTTTAAAAGGTTTTAAAGTAACAAAATGAACCACACTCTCTCTGTACGGAAACCATCTTTGTCATTTCCAGCTTGGGTTGAACATGGAAGGCGGCAAAAAAAATGTGAGAGGGCCTTAGACTCTGGAAGTGAAGTCAAGGTAAGCAAGGCTTCATCCGGGCTTCAACCAGAGACTCAGAACAGGAGAGGCTGGGAGGGGAAGCAGGTGGGGTGGGGAAACTAGTGAAAAGGAGATGGGATCAGAGCCCCACATGAGAGCTAGGGGATTCACATCTCTC
Source organism: Cephalophus harveyi (assembly GCA_006410635.1). Classification (NCBI taxonomy): domain Eukaryota; kingdom Metazoa; phylum Chordata; class Mammalia; order Artiodactyla; family Bovidae; genus Cephalophus; species Cephalophus harveyi. Next base: position 338,554 of record SJYT01000329.1, read on the forward strand.
CGCTCTGCCTGGAGTCTCTCATGGAGGCAGATCTCAGTCCAGCCGATTTCAGCCACACATGGACACTCCCACCATCAGCTTCTCATGCAAAGGACCCTGCATGTGTACTGAGGTGACGCAGGACCAAAGGCGGGGTACCACACGAGGAGGATGTGTGGGGGCCAAACATGCACCCCAAATTCCATCCTGGCCCTGCTAGTTTTCAGATGCCTCAGAGACACTGAGAAGCTGAGCTCACATAGGACTTGAGCAGATGCTGACCCCAAGAGCACAGATTCCTATGGTTTTATTTATATTTCTGTAAGATGACAAGTGTTTTAAAATTAGTATTTATTGGCGTATACTTGCTTTATAATGTGGTGTTAGTTTCTGCTGTACAGCAAAGTTAATCAGCCATACATATACATATATTCCCTCCTTTTTGGATTGCCTTCCCATTTTAGGTCACCACAGAGCACTGAGTAGTTTCCATGTCTTTAAAGGGACCCCACACCAAACCTCCTCCTAAGGTAATTCTCGCAGAATCCCTTTGCAGGAAGACTTACAGATGGCCAAGCAGGTGAGGCAGGCGGCCAAGCTAGGAGATGAGCAGACGGTGCCACGGGCTGACCAAACCAAAACCCTGACACCCCACCTGCCACCCAGCCCAACTCACCCCTGCCTGGCCAGTAACAGTGGACACCACAATTTCCACACCTTCTCCTTCCACTGCAGAAAGAGCTCCACTTTATAAGGAAAAGGAATGAACATCTGCAGCTCTGGAGACCTGGAGGGTCTCTAAACCCAAAATTTAAAGAATGTTCCCCCAAAGGGGACCCAGTGTGATTGCTGCGGTAGGTGAGGGTTGAACCCATCCAGTGTGAGTTATGTTGCTGTAAGTTTTCATTATCATCATTTCAGGGCAAGCACCACCTAATATAATGAATATTTCTTGTTAAAGTTAATTGTATGGTTTGGAAGTGTCTGGGCAGTTCCTTGGGGAAAGGACGAAACTCTACTGCCTCAACTCTTCTCTAAGTACTGAGGATGATCAACCTGCAGACACTTAAGTTACAGAACCAACCATCCCTCCCTCCCTTTCATCACCTGCCTCCCTGGCAATGGGTCTTCTGTCATTGTTGGCCTTTCAATTGCTCACTGTAAGCTTGTTTCTTATCTAAAAATATTGTGGGGGTGAAGAGAGAAGCTTACCGTGAAATACAGGCCAGCCTAAGGCCTCTCTAGGGATGGGTGGAGACCCCCCAACACCCCCAGGAGCTGCCTGCTTCCCTCGAGTTGTTTTCTTGGTCTTAACTCACATCACTCACCATCAACACCACACACACCCCACTTCAAAGTTATAACATTCTCCCAAATCACAGTAGACACCTCATTTCCTAAGCTCTGACGCTTGCTCCTTGGGAGGAAAGCTTTGACAAAACTAGACAGCATATTAAAAAGTTGTAGCCCCTCATTTTACACCACATCATGGCCCACAGAAGTGGAAGCAGTAACAGATTTTATTTTCTTGGGCTCCAAAATCACTGTGGATGTTGACTGCAGCCACAAAATTAAAAGATGCTTGCTCCTTGAAAGAAAAGCTATGACAAACCTATATAGTATATTAAAAAGCAGAGACATCACTTTGCTGACAAAGGTCCATCTAGTCAAAGTTATGATTTTACTTGCAGTTGAGTATGGATGTGGCAGTTGAACCAGAAAAAAGGCTGAGCGCCAAAGAACTGATGCTTTTGAACTGTGGTGTTGGAGAAGACTCTTGAGTCCCTTGGACTGCAAGGATATCAAACCAGTCCATCCTAAAGGAAATCAACCCTGAATCTTCATTAGAAGGACTGATGCTGAAGCTCCAATGCTTTGGCCACCTGTCGCGAAGAGCCGACTCATTGGAAAAGACCCTGATGCAGGGAAAGACTGAGAGCAGGAGAAGAGGGTGACAGAGAATGAGATAGTTGGATGGCATCATCAACTCAATGGACATGAATTTGAGCAAACTCCAGGAGATGGTGAAGGGCAGAGAAGCCTGGCATGCTGCAATACATGGGGTTGCAAAGAGCTGGACGCAACTGAGTGACTGAAAAACAAAAACAAAACTATATGTAAAACTAGATAGCCAGTGAAAATTTGCTGTATGACACAGGGAACTCAAATCTAGTGCTACATGACAACTCAGAGGGTGGGATGGGGTGGGAGGTGGGAGGGAGGCTCAAGAGGGAGGGGACATCACATACCTATAGCTGATTCATCTTGATATATGGAGAAACCAACACAGTATTGTAAAGCAATTATCCTCCAATTAAAAATAAATTTAAATAAAAGAATAAAAGAGACCCCATGGCGCTCCCTCATCCCTTCTACCACACAGAGACATGGAGAGAAGTCGGCCATCCATGTACCAGGAAGAAGTCCTTTATCATATACAGAATCTGCCACTGCCTTGACCTTGGACTTCCCAGCCTCCAGAACCACAAGAAGTAAATGCTGTTTCAATGATTCCCACCCCTTTTTCCAAAGCATATGTGGTGCAGCAACCCGAGCTAAGACCTGCAACCCCCCCAGAAGGAGTGAGGAGTCAGGAAACACGAACAGACATTCATCAGGGGATGCATCTGTCACCAGCCCCTCAGGGCTTCAGGAAGCTTGACTCAGTGCCCTGTGCTGGAAGGGGCAATGGTGAGAGAGGGTAGAGGACAAGGGGCCAGAGAGGCGAGGGGCCAGAAAGGCAGGTACAAGGTGGCAAGAACCTGGACCTGAAAGGGGATGGAGAGCAAAGATGAGGGAGGAACTGAAGGAAGAAGATGTAGAACTCCAGCTCAGAAGGTATAGTGAAGACCCAGGAACCTGGGGTGCTGAGGTATCACACTTGGGTACCCAAGCCAGAAGGGATCCTGGTGGAGGAGGTAAGTCCATGAGTTTTATTTTTAGCAACATTCATACTTGAGGATGAAGACAGGCATCTTAGTGAAAATTAAATGTTACCCTGGGGTGGCAGTAGGCCATCCCATAAGGAAAGGAAGCCCAACTTCCCTTCCACCCCAAGGAAGTCTGCATTTCCCTCCCAGCAGCCTCAGGCCCTTGACAGAGCAGCAGAGCTTCAGGAACAAGAAAGGTCTATCTTGACCTGTCAGAAGTACAGTCACTCAAGGCGCAAACTGTATGCTTGAGGTTTGTTCCTGTGCAGAGGGAGAAACCCCATTGTCTGTCTGCTCCATGGTTTGTGGCAGTGCTTCTAAACTTCCTTCACACGCAGTAGGAGATCTTGTTGGAACCAAGTTTCCTGGCTCCCATCCCCAAAGATTCCAATTTGGCAGGGTGGGGTTGAGCCTCTGACCTGGCACATCCAACAAGCTCACAGGGATGGCTAGGTGATACAGATGCTACTTATCCAAGGATTGGCTTTGAACGTCGCCAGCTTCTAGGAGCAAAAATTTATGACATGCAGAAGAAATGTATCGAGCTGTGCAATCTCGATGGCTCTGTGAAACCAAAGGGGAAGCACATTTATAAGAGTAATTCTCATGAAATAAAAATGACTAATGATTCGGGGCTGGCTCAGCAGCAAACCTACATATGTGCAACTGTAAATGAGCCTTTGAAGGAAGCATATTTCAGGAGGGTAGTGATTTTAAATTAATGATAGAATTGGAGAGTTTTAGTGTTACCCATGTAAAGACAAATTACGTGGACAAATTCACAGCTTGGCATACATGCTCCCATTTTACAGATGAGGAAACAGAGAACAAAGGTGAGTCATAGTTACAGGAGTGGGACCAGAACCCATGTTTCCAGACTGTGTCCAGGACACCTGTTATAAACAAGAAGAGCCAACTTTCTTATCCATTGACGTTTTCACAGCAGAAACTATAAAGATGCAGGAGGATCGTGAACTTATACTGTCCTTCGTGGTGGAACGGGACAGATGAGTCCTGCACAATATCAACATAAAAGATTTCATTCCTGGAGTCTCCTAAAATAAACCTTCAATCGGCGCTGACACTCAGAACATTTGTCTGAGGAGTGCTCCCAGGCAGGCACACCTCTCACCTCCCCTTCCTCCTTCTTTCCTTCTCACTCCACCTCTCGAAGCACTCAAAAACATTTATAACACAAACATCAACGTGGAAGAGTCATCAAGGGAACTATGGGGCCCCAGAAGCCCTCAGGAGCATCCCTTCCCAGGCTGGACAAGATGTGTCCATTTATGGCTTTCTTGGCTCAAAATTGAAAGATGATGTTGTTCTGGCCATCTTAGGCAAAACAACTGTCCAGATCTGCCTCCAAGGGGACATCCTTCTCCTCCCAGGCTTAGAGCTGTTGTTTGCAATTCTGCACACGCTGCTGGCTTGGCGGACCAGAGGGAGCCTGGGGAGATCCCCTCCCCCAACCCCAGACCATTTACCACTCTTGCGAAATTGAGTCAGTGGATAAAATTTTGTTTTTCCTTCTTCTTTTGTTATCAGAGAAGCACTCAGCGTGTAGGAAAACCAAAGCAACTGTCAAGAAGGGAAGATAAGAAAAACAAAACGTCTGTTTTAAAAAGTGAAGGTCATCGTGTAACATGTTTTCAGGCGATGACTTCGTCTGATACTCATGACCCTCTCGACATGTTTTCCAAGTGGGTGTTTCTTCTTTGCTATCACTGTCCCGTGAACACTCTGCTTTTGCCTCCAGTTCCTGTAGCAGTTCTGGGGGTTTCTGATGAGGAACAATTTTCAGTAGAAGGACAATCTGAGGTGGACAGAGGTGGGGACACTTCCTGCCAGGCAGAGAATGCCTTATGAATAAATTAAACAAAAATTCAAGAGCTATTCAAAACCCTCTAAGACAGGGACCCTGGTATAGAGCTCTATACAGAAACACGTGGAAGCCCTGTAACTCCACAAGAATTATCTGCAGGTCTACCAGTTAGCCCAGAGCCCACCAGATGATTAAAACCACAGTAAAACTAGAGATTGTAACAGACTCATGCACAATGGTGTTTCATTAATAGTAATCAAATATTTTAAATAACCTAAGATATTTTCTGTAACCAACAATAATTAATTATATACATGCATATTTAATATATTCTATAGGCTTATCCTACATACTCAATGGAATGTGAACTGGCCCGTGAAATGGTAATTATAAAACACTGATGGTTCTTTTTATTTAAAATATGTTAAGTCCCCAAAATGCAACACAAAACATATCTATAAGTCAAAACCCCAACATAAAGCACTGTATTTATTTTACGATGACCACCTATCTTTTATGAGAGGACCATTCAGTGCATGAGGAATATTTACTAAATATATAAAAATGTTTATGCATATGAGCAAATACTAGAAGGAGCATTGGAAATTAACATTTGATCTTGGATAATTTTAACTCACCCTAGAGAAGGAAATGGCAACCCACTCCAGTATTGTTGCCTGGGAAATCCCATGGACAGAGGAGACTGGCAGGAGTCGCAAGAGTCAGACATGATTGAGCAACTAAACCACTACCACCACCACCACCACCACAGCTTTAATTCAATTTCTTTTTTCTTTTTATTTTATTTTCATTTATTTCTATTTTTGTTACTTATATAGCAGGCCTTATTTCATCTAGGATGCAAAGCAGGTTTCATTTAGTTGATACAGTGTCATTCAACCTAAAAGAAATAATCCAACAAATAACTACTGAGCTTCTCCTCCATCCCAGGCTCTTCCTGCTCCCAGGAATTGGCCGTTCCTAGTGCAGGAGAGGGCAGCAACACAACGAGAAAACACCTACACAGCATATCCAATGAGGACCAGCACCCGCTCAGGTAAATGCCTGTGTGAGGTGTATACAGAGTCAACCACTCTGGCACTCCCTGTTCGCTTTCCAGAAAGTCAGGCCATGGCCAATACTGATATGCTGAGTGCAATAGTTTCCTATTGCTGCAGCAATAAATTCCCACAAGCTTAGTGGCTTGAGACAGACCAAAAGCTTGCATTTCTAGGGGTCAGAAGTCCAAAGGAGTCTCATGGGCTAAATTCAAAGTGCCGGCGGGGACAGGCTCCATCCGGAGGCTACAGGAGAGAAGCCCTCATCTGCCTTTCCCAGATCCTAGGCGGCCCACTCTCCTTGGCTCCTCGCCCCCTTCCATCCTCAAGCCAGGAATGGTATCACCTTCCCTGACTTCTGCCTCCTCCTTTCATCAGTTAGGACCCTTGTGATGATGAAGTTAGTGGGCCCACCTGGATAACTCAGGATCATCTCCCAGCTTGAGGTCAGCTGATTAAAAACCCTAACCCCACCTGCCACCTTGATCCCCCAACCTCCACCACCCCACACCCACAGAATGGAACACATTCATGGGCTCCGGAGCTTGAAATACTTTACAGTTCCTTAATTTTATTCTTTATACTTTATTCTTAAATGTCTGGCTATGTAAATAATAATAAAAATAATCATTTGCTACCATTGAAAATGTTTTGAGATTCATGCTATGGTTGAATAGTCTCTTGGCGTTAGCTGTTGGTCATGGACGTCTTTGAGAGGAAGAGGGAGTTTTACTGCACACCACACTGGGGCAGCTTATGTTTGAAATACCCAACAGGAAATCCTCAACAATATCTTCCTTCAGAGATGTTTGCTGTTGTTCAGTCGCTAAGTTCCGTCTGACTCTTTGTGACCCCATGAACTGTAGCCCACCAGGGTCCTCTGTCCATGGGATTTCCCAGGCAAGAATATTGGAGTGGGTTGCCATTTCCTTCTCCAGGGGATCTTCCTTACCCAGGGATCAAACCCACATCTCCTGCATTGGCAGGCAGGTTCTTTACCACTGAGCCACCAGAGAAGCCCTTCAGGGATGTTTATCACAATGGAAACTACCCCTGCCTACATGTGAGACTTGGAACATGTCACCGTAACTCAAACAAGGGTTAATTTCATGGCTGCAATCACCATCTGCAGTGATTTTGGAGCCCAAAAAAATAAAGTCTGACACTGTTTCCACTGTTTCTCCATCTATTTCCCATGGAGTGATGGGACCAGATGCCATGATCTTCGTTTTCTGAATGTTGAGCTTTAAGCCAACTTTTTCACTCTCCTCTTTTACTTTCATCAAGAGGCTTTTGAGTTCCTCTTCACTTTCTGCCATAAGGGTGGTGTCATCTGCATATCTGACGTTATTGATATTTCTCCTGGCAATCTTGATTCCAGCTTGTGTTTCTTCTAGTCCAGCTTGGTACCTAATCCATGGTTTTGTGGAAATAATTAAGGGAGGCAACATACGAGACAGAGGTGTGAACCTAGAAAACACAATGACCAGGTGGTGAATATCAGATCAACCTACCTGCTGCCGAAGCCCTCTATCCATGATAACTTCATTGCAACAAACTAGAAATTTTAAGCTAAAATCTGAACAGGCATTCTGGGATATTATGGTAATTAGCATATGTCATGTGATTCACCCTTTCCTGAGGTCTCACTGAAAAAGAAAAAAACCCAGGAAGACATAAAAGATGCTGAGTGTGGATGAGCCCCTGAAACCTCAGAATGGGATGTGACAGGTGGACCACCAGATGGGAACCCTCTCCCAGAAACAAGCTGCTGAAAGAAACCACTTGTAACGGGACCCCCCCACACCCCATGAATATGTCTTTCTATATCCAACCACTGAGACCCTCAATTTCTGGAAATACAAGTCAACCACCAAAAGGGGTACGGATGAGGGTATATTGCCTCTTGGAGAACAAGAGAAGAGAGGACAGAGAGAAAGAACCACAGGGAGGATAGGAACTAGAGTTGCAGGTTTTCATGCACCTGGGAAGACCTATCAACTGATCAAAATCATATGAATAAAGATCCATCTAAATATTCAAACTACCAAGTAGCAGAGGCTTATATTCCAATCAAAGGTCCTATTCTCTGGACAAAATGTAAGAAAATCAAAAATATATACATATAAGCACCCTGACAACTTAGAAATTAAAAATCACTTCCCTAAATAACTAATTGCAAAAAAAAAAAATGAAACTACAAGGCTATCTGAAAATGCCGCATGACATTTTAAAACTTTTAAGGTGAATCTAAAGCTGCTCTCAGAGACAAATGTGCCATTGTGCTGTGCTAAATGGCTCAGCCGTGTCTGTCTCTTTGGAACCCTATGGACTGTACCTACCAGGCTCCTCTGTCCATAGGGATTTCCAGACAAGAACTCTGGAGTGGGTTGCCATGCCCTCCCCCAGGGGATCTTCCTGACCCAGGGATCAAACCCACTTCTCTTACGTGTTCTACATTGGCAGGTGGGTTCTTAACCCCTAGAGCCACCTGGGAAGCCCCAAATGCATCATTAGCAACAAAGAATAAAAACACATAAATAAAGCACATAAGTCAAGAAATTAGAAAAGAAACCAAAAGAATTAACAAAATTCTAAAGAACTATTAAAGCCGTAATCAATGACTCATAAAATAGGAGAAAAAGCAAAACTGCAAAGATACACATGAGATGGGTCATCCAACAATGATAAAATAAACTAAATACAGTCAGATTTGACCAAGGAGAAGAGAAAGAAAAACACGTAAGTCAGAAACCAGAAAATGTTACATAATCAGCATTAAAGAACAAGTTAAAATGCAATGCATAATTTTGTTCATTTACAAAACCTTAAAGAGACCAGTGCTTTTCTGGGAAAACAAATTGCCTATACAAGAAAAGCAGCAACGGAATAAATTGAAAAGTTTGTCCAAAATTACCCTCAAGAAACTCTAGGCCAGGCAGTGCTACAAAGTGTTCTTTCAAATTCTAAAGTTGCAGAGTATTCCCATGCTTCATAAAATATTGTAGAATGTAGAAAAAAATGAGAATCAATTGGCTCTGTAAAGCAAGTGTAGTGATAACACCAAATCCTGGCAAAGAAATTGTATGTCACTATATCATGAATATAAAAAGAAAAATTTCTGTATAAAATATGAACCAATCAAATCTAACATCACTTTAAAAAAATATAGCTACCTAAGATTTACTTCAGGAGCAATTTAATATGGATTTACTGACATTTGTTACATTTAGTTCAGTTCAGTTCAGTCGCTCAGTTGTGTCTGACTCTGCGACACCATGAATCGCAGCATGCCAGGCCTCCCTGTCCATCACCAACTCCTGGAGTTCACCCAAACTCATGTCCATCGAGTCAGTGATGCCATCCAGCCATCTCATCCTCTGTCGTCCCCTTCTCCTCCTGCCCCCAATCCCTCCCAGCATCAGGGTCTTTTCCAATGAGTCAACTCTTCGCATGAGGTGGCCAAAGTACTGGAGTTTCAGCTTGAGCATCATTCCTTCCAAAGAAATCCCAGGGCTGATCTCCTTCAGAATGGACTGGTTGGATCTCCTTGCAGTCCAAGGGACTCTCAAGAGTCTTCTCCAACACCACAGTTCAAAAGTATCAATTCTTCAGCGCTCAGCTTTCTTCACAGTCCAACTCTCACATCCATACATGACCACTGGAAAAACCATAGCCTAGACTAGATGGACCTTTGTTGGCAAAGTAATATCTCTGCTTTTGAATATGCTGTCTAGGCTGCTCATAACTTTTCTTCCAAGGAGTAAGCATCTTTTAATTTCATGGCCGCAGTCACCATCTGCAGTCCGAAAACTAGAAATACAAAGAAAGTTCCATTGCCTAATGAAAAATAACTAGATTAACTGACAACTGACACTAAAAAACTATTTGAATATAGAATGAATCTTTTTTAAAAAATATAAATTTATTTATTTTAATTGGAGGCTAATTACAATATTGTGTTGGTTTTGCCATACATCAACATGAATCCACCACAGGTATACATGTGTTCCCCATCCTGATCCCCCCTCCCTCCTCCCTCCCCATACCATCCCTCTGGGTCGTCTCAGTGCACCAGCCCCAAGCATCCAGTATCATGCATCGAAACTGGACTGGTGATTCGTTTCATATATGATATTATACATGTTTCAATGCCATTCTCCCAAATTATCCCACCCTCTCCCTCTCCCACAGAGTTCAAAAGACTGTTCTATACATCTGTGTCTCTTTTGCTGTCTCACATACAGAGTTATCATTACCATCTTTCTAAATTCCTTTCTAAATTCCTTTCTAAATTCCTATATATGTATACTATATACACATTTCTATATATGTGTTAGTATTCCAACACAATATTGTAATTAGTCTCCAATTAAAATAAATAAATTTATATTTTTTAAAAAAGATTCATTCTATATTTAAATAGTTTTTTAGTGTCAGTTGTCAGTTAATCTAGTTATTTTTCATTATGCAAATTCCTAACACATTTCTATATGTGCGTTAGTATACTGTATTGGTGTTTTTCTTTCTGTCTTACTTCACTCTGTATAATAGGCTCCATGAGGTACCATTTCACGCCAGTTAGAATGGCTGTGATCCAAAAGTCTACAAGCAATAATTGCTGGAGAGGGTATGGAGAAAAGGAAACCCTTTTACACTGTTGGTGGGAATGCAAACTAGTACAGCCACTATGGAGAACAGTGTGGAGATTCCTTAAAAAACTGGAAATAGAACTGCCTTATGACCCAGCAATCCCACTGCTGGGCATACACACCAAGGAAACCAGAATTGAAAGAGATACATGTACCCCAATGTTCATCGCAGCACTGTTTATAATAGCCAGGACATGGAAGCAACCTAGATGTCCATCAGCAGATGAATGGATAAGAAAGCTGTGGTACATATACACAATGGAGTATTACTCAGCCATTAAAAAGAATACATTTGAATCAGTTCTAATGAGGTGGATGAAACTAGAATGAATCTTTAAAATCCTCTATAGTAGCAAATTATTGTTATTATTATTTACATAGCTTAACATTTACAAATAAAATTAAGAAATTATAAAGAAAATACATTTCAAAAATATATATAAAAACAAAACAATAGCAACAATAAATAATAACAAAAGAACTTTCACAAATGTAAGAAAAATATAGGAAAATAATCATGAATCTTAACAGATTTTTTAAAAGCCTTGATTAAGAAGCACACTATGAGATGAATCAATGCTGTAAAATGTTGCATTTTCACAATTCTTTTTTTATAAATTTATCAAAACCTACAGGCATTTGGACAAAATTTAACAGAGATTCTAAAGTTCACCAGAAGGATAAATGAATACTAGCAAATGATTTTTCCCCCAAAACAAGAGGTGAGGAGTTTTGTTCCATCAGATAATTCACATGTGAACAAACTACAATGATTAATTAATGGGAAAATAGAACTAAGTAGACATCACAAGAACAGCTTCTGGTACATAGAGAATAACCATGGAATACAGGTGACACTACAAATGTGAGGATAAAGGAAATATTAGTCAATAAACAATTTGACTGCGTGAAACCTGTTCTGTTTAAATGTTCATCTCCTGCTAAGATAAATTTCAAGCAAAGTAAAGGGTTAATTTTTTAAAACATTAAACCATAAAAATGGGGGGGAGACCAAAGGATTACATGATATAAATATATAATTGAGATTCTGGATCTGAGAATAAACAATGAAAAAAAAATAAAAGGGAAAAGAGAATTCTGACTAGACAAATATAATTTTTTCTGTATGCCAAAAATCCAGGCAAAACTTCCAAAACAAGATAAAAGATTTCTACACAGGATATATAAAGAACTCTTACAGATCACTGAGAAAAACACTATTATCCCACTGGGGAGAAAAAGGAGAACTGACATGAACAAATCTTTCTCACAAGCAAAAAAATACAAATGATCAATAAAAATCTTTAAAAATAATTACAGGATAAAATATTTTCATGTTAGATAATTATAAAACACTGAAATATGCAGGAGCCACTTAATTTATTCAATGAGAAAATTATGAATATAAGCCTTAAGCATGATACAGATATAAAACTCAGGTTATCTATAGTATACTGTATTGGTGTTTTTCTTTCTGGCTTACTTCACTCTGTATAATAGGCTCCATGAGGTACCATTTCACGCCAGTTAGAATGGCTGTGATCCAAAAGTCTACAAGCAATAATTGCTGGAGAGGGTATGGAGAAAAGGAAACCCTTTTACACTGTTGGTGGGAATGCAAACTAGTACAGCCACTATGGAGAACAGTGTGGAGATTCCTTAAAAAACTGGAAATAGAACTGCCTTATGACCCAGCAATCCCACTGCTGGGCATACACACCAAGGAAACCAGAATTGAAAGAGATACATGTACCCCAATGTTCATCGCAGCACTGTTTATAATAGCCAGGACATGGAAGCAACCTAGATGTCCATCAGCAGATGAATGGATAAGAAAGCTGTGGTACATATACACAATGGAGTATTACTCAGCCATTAAAAAGAATACATTTGAATCAGTTCTAATGAGGTGGATGAAACTAGAATGAATCTTTAAAATCCTCTATAGTAGCAAATTATTGTTATTATTATTTACATAGCTTAACATTTACAAATAAAATTAAGAAATTATAAAGAAAATACATTTCAAAAATATATATAAAAACAAAACAATAGCAACAATAAATAATAACAAAAGAACTTTCACAAATGTAAGAAAAATATAGGAAAATAATCATGAATCTTAACAGATTTTTTAAAAGCCTTGATTAAGAAGCACACTATGAGATGAATCAATGCTGTAAAATGTTGCATTTTCACAATTCTTTTTTTATAAATTTATCAAAACCTACAGGCATTTGGACAAAATTTAACAGAGATTCTAAAGTTCACCAGAAGGATAAATGAATACTAGCAAATGATTTTTCCCCCAAAACAAGAGGTGAGGAGTTTTGTTCCATCAGATAATTCACATGTGAACAAACTACAATGATTAATTAATGGGAAAATAGAACTAAGTAGACATCACAAGAACAGCTTCTGGTACATAGAGAATAACCATGGAATACAGGTGACACTACAAATGTGAGGATAAAGGAAATATTAGTCAATAAACAATTTGACTGCGTGAAACCTGTTCTGTTTAAATGTTCATCTCCTGCTAAGATAAATTTCAAGCAAAGTAAAGGGTTAATTTTTTAAAACATTAAACCATAAAAATGGGGGGGAGACCAAAGGATTACATGATATAAATATATAATTGAGATTCTGGATCTGAGAATAAACAATGAAAAAAAAATAAAAGGGAAAAGAGAATTCTGACTAGACAAATATAATTTTTTCTGTATGCCAAAAATCCAGGCAAAACTTCCAAAACAAGATAAAAGATTTCTACACAGGATATATAAAGAACTCTTACAGATCACTGAGAAAAACACTATTATCCCACTGGGGAGAAAAAGGAGAACTGACATGAACAAATCTTTCTCACAAGCAAAAAAATACAAATGATCAATAAAAATCTTTAAAAATAATTACAGGATAAAATATTTTCATGTTAGATAATTATAAAACACTGAAATATGCAGGAGCCACTTAATTTATTCAATGAGAAAATTATGAATATAAGCCTTAAGCATGATACAGATATAAAACTCAGGTTATCTATGTATTAATACTGATAAATATATCAAGCAGAGAAATATAGAAGCATACATTTTAAATTTTAAAAAGTTAGATTCAATTTGTTTAACATCTATCTGATGACAATAATTAACTGTTTGAAAATGAGTATCTCTAGCAGTTGGTATTAGTAACTGGTCACCTGAGGAATTTCTTCAAATTATTTTTGAGTCTTTCTTCTTTGCTTTTAAATGATGGCAGGTTTTAATTTTGTTTTGTTCTATTAGGTTCAAAATATATTTCACTCTTGTTAGCAATCAATTTCTTCAAATAAACAATTCAGTTTTACTAGCAAAGAAGGAAGGCAAACTAAAGCCATGAGATACTGTCTGTCTGCCATCAAATTGAATTTAAAATATGTAAAATTATCACAATCCTCAATTCTGGCAGGGAACACTGAATTGAGCACTCCTAAACAGAGCTGTTAGCATTTCTAATTCATTCAGATTCCTGGAAAGTCAGACAGCGGTGTGTGGTAGCCTTTACAGTGGGCCCACACTCTGACAGTGAAACAGTATTTCCAGGGATCCAGCCTAAAGAGGCCCTCAAAGACCTCAGCATAAGAACAATCATCACAGTAAAGACACGCAAAATACCTCACTATCTCAAATGGAGGCCTAAATAAATTCTGGCATAATCAGAGGATACAATGCCCACAGCCTACTTGGCCACATAGAAACCTTGTGAGCTCGAGCAACTGACTTAAACTAATTGTACCTATTCCATTGGTACAGGGAAAGCACTTGGAACAGGGCCCCAAACAGGCCAAGTGTTCAATATATTTCACTTAACATGTAAGAAGTATTATATATGTGTGTTTGTGTTCTTGTGCATGCTAAGTCACTTCAGTTGTGTCCAACTCTTTGCGACCCTATGGACAGAAGCCCTCCAGGTTCCTCTGTCCATGGGATTCACCAGCCAAGAATACTGGAGTGGGTTGCCATACCCTCCTTCAAGGGATCTTCCTGACCAGGGATCAAACCTGCATCTCCTGCAACTCCTGCACTGCAGGCAGACTCTTTATCACCTGCAAATATATATGGGAAGCCCCCATATATATTTATATATTGTAAATATATAATAACATCATGCAATACTAAGAAATACTGTGATTTTAATAATATTATTATGCAGACATTAAAATTAATTTTTAGGTTTCATGCCATGGAGAAATGTTTATAACAAGTTTAAAAGCAGACTGCACCAACACTACACGATCTCTTCCAGAAAACAGAAGGAAATACCTCCTGTTTCATTGTGTGTACCCAACAAAACCAGACAAAGATAATACTAGAAAAGAAACCTAGGGCAGGTATCCTGGGTGATCATAGATACAAAAGTCCTCAAGAAAATATGATCAATTCAAATCCAGAAAAATACACCATGAAAAAAACACCCTTGTCAAGTAGGGCTTATCTGTGGTATGCAAGGCTGATTGTATATTCAAAAATCAATCCATGCAATCCACCACATTAACTGTCTAAAGAAAAACCATGGGACTGAATCATTTAATGCAGGTAAATCATGTGATGAACTTCAATATCCACCTCTGATAAAAATTCTCAACAAAGGAAGATTCTAGTGTCAAAAGATTACATACTGTAGAATTCCACCTGTGTGACATTCATAAAGGACAGAAGTATGGTGGCAGGGTACAGGGGGGTGGGGTGGGTACAGTGTGATAACAAGTGGATAGTTTAAGGGGGATTTTGAGGGGTGGCAGTTCTGTTCTATATCCTGACCATCAGTCAGTTCCACTGTGCATTAGTTGCTTTTAATTTTAAAAGCAGGATTCAAGACCTTATGCAAAGTATTACAGCAATTTTATAATATGTATGGGAGGAAACATATCAACATCTCAACCCTGGAAAATACTGAAACCAACCTGTCCTCATGCCCAGAGTTATCAAAAGTAGGTTCAGTAAGTTTTCTTTCTGTATGTATCCCAACAAACACTTGTGATGTCAAATGAGCAAACCATAATAATGCAGAAGGTCATTAACTTTCAAAGCTGGGGTTATTAAGATCCTACGAAACTTTGGAAGTCATGTTCAGATCACAGACGAGAATTACAACATGAGGGGTGAAAATAGTTGAAATCTTATAAACTCAAAGACCCCTAACAAGAAAAATTAATGGATACTAATTTTTAAAATGACCAGTCATTCTCATGGCTATATGAAGTGACTGCCCAGGTAAAAGGTAAGCCAAGGTGAGCCAAAATTTTACCTTTCTCCTAAAGCAAGCTAAAAGTGTTCCATGGACCAAGATTTCTGAATAAACAAATCGATATGCTACAGGAAGTAACTCACTCTAAAAATCCCGAATTTTCCCCATTTAATGACCACACCACAGGACATATAATTCCCAGCAAGATATCAGAAGCATTTCAGAATTTGAAATAATTTTACCCAGTCCTTATGTATCAAATATACTTCTAATCTAAACTTTCTGCTATTTCTGTCTTCAGTATTTACTAAGCAGTAAGTCAGAAAACCAGGATTCTGGCTCCAGTTTAAATTCTCTTTCACATCAGTTTCCTCAAACATAAGATCAGATGTTAAAATACTAAGGTGCCCACAATCTCCATCTCTGGTATTCTCCAGCAGTCAACAACCAGTAGTGAATAATGGTGAAAGCAATGTCTCAAAGGGCATGTCTAAACTTCCTGAAGGAAGCAAGTGTTTGAGTGAATTATTTTCATGGAGCATTTATTCAGAAATACTGTGCAAATGACAGACAAAAATTATTCATCAAAGAAAACTGTTAACTAGCCATGCATGGCCTTTATCTGGCACTTAGCTCAGGTTACTGTACCTGAAAGTGATCAAACTGCAGGGATCGAGGCCTTCTCCTCCCCCGACGTCCACCCTAACTTCACTGAGACAGACTGACCTCTTCACACTCGTCCCCCTGCCCCTCAACTTACAAGCAGTCTTTGGAGTAGGGCAACATTGCTGGTGGTGAAATTGCCCTTAATTCTTCAAGTGATCATTTTCTTTTCTTTTTTAAGGATAAGTCAGGTGTAATAGCACCAAGAATAGAATATTTGTACGACATATAATTTTCTCATAAGCTTAATTTTTGGAATAGGTGATAGGAGTTACTTAACGTGACTGTTCATCTTGTACAAAAAGGTACCTGGAGTGTGTATGGTTACAGAGGATCAACATAAGTCATCTTTGTGATGTTGGATCAGTTCAATATTTTGACTTGGTTGGTACACATACAATATAAATGAATAAGGTTGGTAGGCTGCATCAATGTCCCTACTCTGGTTATGAAATTATACTTTACTCAAGTGGTGCAATAGTTTACCATCAGAAGAAACCATGATTTCTTGCCACTGCCTGTGACTCTACAATTATCTCAATACTATTTTTCAATGAATAAGAAAGGATATGGTAAATTCTATGCCTTCCCCCAACCCCAACCATCAGCCCTCCTAAAAGACAACAACCCTTACCAGTTTCACGTGCACAGGAGTTAAAAGGGGCTTCCCAGTTGGCACTAGTGGTAAAGAATCCGCCTGCCAACGCAGGAGACAGAGGGTGAATCCCTGGGTAGGGAGGATCCTCTGGAGGAGGAGATGATAACCCACTCCAGTATTCCTGTCTGGAAAATTCCATGGACAGAGGAGCCTCACGGGCTATAGTCCACGGCGCCACAAAGAGTCAGACATGAGTGAGCCACTGAGCACACACACTGGAGAGAAAAGGGGGAAGGCAGGAAGGGAGGAGAGGAAGGAGGGAGGAGACTCGAGGCAGCTTCGATTTGGATGGTCCTACAATGTATCAGAATAAATTGCCAGCTCTTTCGCACAACTGTCCTCGAGTATAGGAGTGTTTCTGCTGAACAGCCCCCCTACACACACAACCGCCACCTCCTCCCCCATTGGATTCCTGGAATAGCCAGGTTTTTGTCCTTAGGACAGGACACCAGGGGACTCTCCTCTGGGAAATCTGACCGCCCCCTGATAAAGATCTAAAACTAGGAGCTCTGTCCAGGGACACGGCCAGTCAGGTCACCTTACACAGGCACCAGCAGCAGACCCTCCCCACCATGAGGATGGTTCCCAGCCTTCTTGTTAATGGGGCTCACTTAAATATGAGCAGAGGCCACAGATCCCTTGACATAAGAAGAAAGCACATAATAGGGAAAACAACAACAAACAGACAAGAGCAACTTGGAGAAATAGTTCATTCAAAGAACAGAAAACCACAGACTGCTATTAATACACTTAGGGATATAAGAGATGATACTGTATTGATGAAGCAGAACAGGATGGTACTAAAAATAACTTGCAGAGGAAAAAAGAGCTCTTGGAAGGTAAAAATATGACAGCAGAAATAAAAGGCCTGGCATAAGAATTAGAGGGGAAAAAAAGAATTAGACAGTATGGTTAAGAAAACCTACAGAAATTAAATCAGAAGGATGAGAAAAAATAGGAGAGAAGACATAAGAAAATCAGAAGATCAATGCAGGAAGTCAAACACCCAATAATACATAATCCAGAAAGAGTAGGCAGAGAACTTAGGGTTGTTCAATTGCTCAGTCACGCCAGGCTTCCCTGTCCATGACCAATTCCTGGAACTTATTCAAACTCATGTCCATAGAGTCAGTGATGCTATCCAACCATCTCATTCTCTGTCGTCCCCTTCTCCTCCTGCCTTCAATCTTTCCCAGCATCAAGGTCTTTTCTGATGAGTCAGTTCTTCATATCAGGTGGCCAAAGTATTAGAGTTTCAGCTTCAGCATCAGTCCTTCTAATGAATATTCAGGACTGATTTCCTTTAAAATTGACTTGTTTGATCTCCTTGCAGTCCAAGAGACTCTCAAGAGTCTCCTCCAGCATCACTATCTGAAGCGTCAATTCTTTGGCACTCAGTCTTCTTTATGATCCAACTCTCACATCCATACGTGAGTACTGGAAAAACCATAGGTTTGACTATACAGACCTTTGTCAGCAAAGTGATGTCTCTGCTTTTTAATACACTGTCTAGGTTTATCATAGCTTTCCTTCTAAGGAGCATCTTTCAATTTCATGGCTGCAGTCACCATCCTCAGTGATTTTAGAACGCAAGGAAGTTAGGGTAGAGGAAATGACCAAGACAAGTTCCCAGACCTAATGGACATAAGCTTCCAGGATAAAAGAACCAGGTGAATGTACCCAAGAAAATACATGAACTGCAACAGCCATATAACTGTGATACAACTGCACATCAGGAACAAAGCAGTGAGCAAACATGCTTTTAGAGGGAGAGAAAACAATTAAAACAAAAACTAAGCCAGCATCAAACTTCTCAGAGGCAACACTGGAGGCTGGAAGAGCTAAGCCTACAAAATTCCAAAGAAAACATGCTCCAACCTAAACCCTGATCCAGCCTAACAATCTTCTAAGTGTGGGGGTAGAATTAACATATTGTCAAGCCCACAACGTCTCAAACCTTTGTTTTGATTCCCACACCCCTGTCTTAGGGGGCCCTGTGAGTGTGGGATTCCAAAAATGCATACCAAAAATGAAGAAATAAATCAAGAAAGATACCTATGTGTGTTCCAGGAAAAAGGGCTTTCAACATAAGGAAAGCTGGAGGGGAAAAAAAAAAACATGGAGGCTGAAGCTGAAGAAAGATACCAAGATGGCAGCTGGGCAGTAGATTTAACAAGCCACCTGTCCAGATTAGAACGGGCAGAAGAATCTGGAAAAGACTTCTTCCAAAAGAGCGCTGGACAGAATATCTGCACATGAGGGCTTCCCTGGTGGCTCAGATGGTAAAGAATCTGCCTGCAATGCAGGAGACCCAGGTTCAATCCCTGGGTCAGGATGATCCCCTGGAGAAGGGAATGGCTACCTACGCCAGTACGTTTGCCTGGAGAATCCATGTACATGGGGAGCCTGGTCGGCTACAGTCCATGAGGTCGTAAAGAGTCAGACATAACTGGGCAACTAACACTTTCATACTCTGGGCACATGAGGAGGAAATGAAGGCAACCAGAGGAAACTCTGGGCTTCAGTTAATGGTGAAGGCTTAGAATACCAAGCCACCAAATATTAAGTCATGTTCAGAACAGAAAAATTAAGCCCAGTGTATCTCCCAGCTTAGCCACCAAGAGCACTGAGGTGGTTGCAATAAGAAACTGACCTGATTGCGGCCAGTGGTGCCCAGTGTTGGCTGCAAGGTAGACCCATCTGCCTCCCTTTAGAAAAATCCCAATGCCCAAGCTACACCCTAGGGCATTATATCACAATCCCCAGCCGGTAGGACCCAGATGCAAGGTTTAAAGTTCCCTGGTGATTACAACATGCGCAGAAGACTGAGACGCACTGAACTCCGCAAAGGTGCAATTCCAACCCTCATGCAAACCCTCACAGACCTTTACCTGAAGCAGCTACTTATAATCTTGACTTTCAACCACCCACTATATATCCACCTACGTGTCCTACCAGTAATCAAAGTCAAAATGTCCCAAAATGAGCATTTCATGTTCTTTCTTAAAAATGATACTCTGTGTGTGTGTGTGTGTGTTCAGTCACTCAGTCATGTCTGACTTTCTGTGACCCCATGGACTATATCCTGCTAGGCTCCTCTGTCCATGGGATTTCCTAAGCAAGAATATTGGAGTGGGTTGCCATTTCCTCCTCCAGGGGATCTTCCCAACCCAGAGATCGAACTGGCATCTCCTGTACTGCAGGCAAATTCCTTCCCACTGAGCCACTGAGGAAACCCAATTAAAATGACACTAGTAGTAACTTAAAATAGAGTTACCATATGACCCAGCAATCTCCTTCCTGGGCATGTATCTGGAGAAAACTCTGATCTGAAAAGATGCATGCCCTCTAATGTTCATAGGAGCACGAGTAAGCAGTAGTCAAGCACGGAAACAACCTAACGTCCATCAAGAGATGAATGGATAAAGAAGATGTGGTCATATACACAATGGGGTAAAAAAGGATGAAAGTCAGCCATAGAGAAGGATGAGATCATGCCATTTCCAGCAACATGCATGGACCTAGAGATTGTTATAATAAGTCAGACAGATAAAGACAAATAGCATATGATATCACTTAAATGTGGAATCTAAAAACGTGATAACAAATGAACTTACTTACAAAACAGAAACAGATTTACAGACATAAAAAAACAATTTATGGTTACCAAAGGGGAGGATAAATTAGGAGTACGGGATTATCATACATACATATAAAATAAACAACAGGGACCTACTGTTTAGCATGGGGAACTATATTCATTATCTTATAATAAACTCTAATGGAAAGGAATCTGAGGAAGAATACAGAGACTAGTGCTAGTGACTCCCTGATGTCCAGTGGGGCACCCCGTCTCCTGGTCCCCCATGCTCATCCCCATGACCTTTGTTCTCACGTCAAAATCCTGCTTAAGAAACCCACTTGTTACTTCCTATCCTTCCCAAGTTCAGATTCCAATGCATGTCACGAATGTGAAAATGACTTCTGCCAAGGCCAAACAATGCAGAAGCACACAGGGGAAAAGGAAAAGGAAAATACAAAGTTGCAACATGAAATTCCCTGGAAGTAGGTCAGTGATGAGCTTACTTTATTTGTTCACCTCCTCTCAGAAAAGAAGAGTGATTGACAAGCAAGAATGCTGGCTGGATCTCATGATTTAAATCCGCAAGTTGTAGGGGCTTCCCTGGTGACTCAGTGGTAAAGAATTAACCTGCCAATTCAGGGGACACAGGTTCCATCCCCAGTCCGGGAAGATCCCACATGCCATGGAGCAACTAAGCCCGTATGCCACAACTACTGAGCCCCCGAGTCCCAGAGCCTGTGCCCTGCACCTAGAGAGTAGCCCCCAAGCACCGCAACTAGAGAAAAGCCTGCACAGTGACGAAGAACCAACACAACCAAAACTAAATAAATAAAATAAATTTAAATTAGCAACCTGGATGGGTTTGGGCATGTTCCAGAAGGGACAGGGGCCTCTCCCCTGTTCCTCTGAACTCTCACCTAATCCCTACACTCTGGAGTTCCCAGGGTTAGGACCAACCTGTTCTGTGGTCACAGATGGGTCCAGACAAGTTGCATTTCTATCCACGTCTCAAATACTTGGCATTGCCATTCTCATCCTACCTCCCCACTTTCCGCACATCGATCTCATTAAAAGACAGAGGCTTCACAGGAGGTCTATGCCTAGCACCCTATCAGTCCGCTGCAGTCTCACCCCATCCTGGGCACCATGGCACACCCTCACTTGCCACAAACGAGCGAAGCAGTGAAGCAGTCTCCCCTGCATCTTTGGCAACACTTTGCTTTCATTTTTGCTGGTCTGATACTATAAAATGGTAACTCATCATTTTACAATTTAGGTTTCCCAGTTATTATCAAGGCTGAGGATTTTTACTTGTGTCAATTGGCCATTGGCAAATGTTTTTGCTAGCTTGTTTGTTTTATGAACTGCCTTCTCATTTCTTTTACCCATTTTTCTGTACATTTGTGTTTTTATCCTTTCTTCACCAACCTAACTCCTTTATTTTCCAGGCTCCAGCATCTCCCACCCTAGACCAAGACCTCTTCCACATCATGCTGTATTTCTCATTTGTCTCTCAAAATTCTTGAAAATCAGTTGTTCAATGTGTCTCTTCCCACAAAAGCCAGAGCATCATGAGGATGCCGTGGGCATCCAGCTCAGACACTGCTGCCACCGCAGCAACGAGCAAAAGCCTGCCACACGTTTCCAGAAAGAAGGAATGAACATCCCTGTGTTTTACACCAGTCGGATCCAGGCAGAAACTCACTCAAGGGACACTGTTGAAGGGAGTTTCATAAAGGACCATTTACAGAGGTGGGGGCAAGGTTGGGAAGACCAGGGAAGTGAGTGAAGTCCCTAGGACTTGCAACAATGAAAAGCATCACCCAGCCCAGGGGTGAGGATGAAGAGAGAACAGGTGTAGACAGACAGAGACCTCACAGCAGGAGGGAGACTGGGAGATGCCATCCAAATCTGAAACATCACAACTCCATGATTCGAACTGCCCGAATGGTGCCCATCACCGCTTCATGCATAGAAAATCTCCTTCTACTGAATCCTCAATACTTAATTCTCAGATCGCACAAGATGGGACCATGTGTACCACCACTGCAAATGAGAAAATAAAACCATTGCCAAATAAGCTCTACGGAAACTGAACGCTGGAAGAGGCCAGAAAAACTCAAATTCCCTTCCTGGCAGGTCTACCCATTTGCTCTGTGACTTCAGGGACATTTTCTGAACCCTCGCAGACCCTGGTTCCTCCAGGATAAATGTCTGTGTCCTTTTATCCCCCCTCCAAAACTATTCTGCTCAAGAAAGAGAAATCTTCAGAAGGAAAAAGAGAGTTGCCAAAAGCCTATCCTATCAGCCAACTTCCACCAGGCCTTGGAATCCTCCGCAAATGGCTGGTTTTGCAATTCTTTGGGCTTTGCCAACCCTCCAGGGTAAAAAAAAAAAAAAATCTTCCCACAAGGATTCAAGACTCACAAGGGGAGGAAATCTTTGAGAAAAATCTGGGTTGATGAGCAGCTAAGAAAAGCCAGGAGGAAGGAGACACATCTATATATGTTTAGGCAGAAAATAGAAAAGGTTGAAAAGGAATGTTTTTGTAAAATACTGCTTCTATGAAAGCAACCTTCTGTTACTCCTTCACTCCCCAGTCGACTGGAAAAGACAGAGTGGCTCCTGCTTTCCATTCGCGTCCTCTGAGGCCGGGGCTATGCAGCTCTGAGGCCGGGGCTACGCAGCTCTGATGCGGGCGGCTTCAGTTCAAGTCCTGCCACTGAATGAAGTGCTTCTGATGGAGGCACCCACCTTTCTCAGGTCAGGGTGAGTCCAGGCAAAATAGGTAACAACATCAAATTTGCTGGGTTGAAGGCAGAATTAGAAATCATGAAAACTAGTGTGTGCCTGTAAGCTGGGCTCTGACGTAGTCGCTGGGTTTCATCACTGGCAATGTCGCTCAGACATCGAAACAGCCTCCACTCTGAACAAATGCCTTTTGAGCATCTAGTCTGGGTAGGGTGATGTGGTGACAAAGGTGAGAAAAGTCCCTGACCTCCTGGGAGCTTAGACTCTGGTGAAAAGATGTCATAACGAATACATAATCAAGTCATAATGAAATACATAATTGCCAACTGCAAGAAAGGGAAGGCAGAGTGTGTTCAGAGAGCAAACTGGGGATCCAGTCTGGCCAGGAAGGTCTTGGTCCCGGAAGTGAAGGGTGAAGGATAAACTGTAGAGTGGTGACAATGTGACCTGCATGTGCTATGGGTCTGGGATCGGGTCTGCGGAGCAGAAGGAAGGCCTGAGCGGTGATGCCCGGCCAGGGGAGAGGGAAGAGTTTGATGAGAGTCCAGTCAGCCTCCACCCTTGGGAATCTACAGGAGGGACTGAAAGGTCATGATCAGGGTCCCCTGAGGGATGGGAAGCCACAAAGCTCTGCCACTGAAACGTGCAGCTCAAGTCCCACTGCAGCCACTCTTCACATCCATCTCTGGACCCCAACCAGGAAGACGAGGAGCAGTGTTTCCATGACTGGGTGATCTAGCAATAGAAATTGTAAACACACTCATACAAATACACACACACATATGCACCCACACACACATACATGTGCATATACATATAGACACGTTATACATACTTCTGCATATATGCATACACCCATATATACACAATTTATACATATACACATGCACGTACACACAGACGTGCACACCTATACGTACATATACATAGGCTTCCCAGGTGGTGCTAGTGGTAAAGAACCCACTTGCCAATACAGGAGACATAAGAGATGTGGGTTTGATCACTGGATCGGGAAGATTCCCTGGAGGAGGGCATGGCAACCTAATCCAGTATTCTTGCCTGGAGAATCCCATGGACAGAGGAGCCTGGCAGGCTATAGTCCATAACATTGCAGAGTCAGACACAACTAAAGCAAATTAAGCATGCATGCACACACACATAAATACATACACACATACTCATATAAACATACACACACATATACATACTCATGCACATACATAAACACACAAATACATATACACAGACACATACACACATATACATACACACTACACACACATATACCACACTACACATATATACATAATCACACATATATATACACACATGTATGTATGCATGTGTGTATGTGTACACATGTATATATTATCTGCCTTTACCATCTTGGGAAATATATACAATCACTCCTAAGCCATCATCCCTTTGGATCCTATTTTTTTCCAAAGACAACCACAACAGCACCTCCCATCACACATGCCCACCTTTCTATATGTCCTGACACTCCTCCATTGAGTAAGTGGTTGCATCTATGTCCCCTCTCTGTGACCGCAGGTTGACATCTGTCACTTCCCTGATCAACGGAAAACAGTGGCAGTGGCACACACGACATCTGAGGCTGACACATGAAAAGACCAGGCACATCTACCTTGTTCTCCTGGACCCCAGCTTCTGGAGAAGCTCAGACAAAGGCACGTGGAGAGGCCACATGTAGATGTCCTGGGTGACAGCCCAGCTGAGGGCCCAGCCAACAGCTGGCATCCACACCACACGTGGGAGTGATGCTGCCTCCAGACGACTTAGGCCCAGCTGTCAAGTCACCCAGTCCTTGAATGTCTCCACCTGAGACCCCGACATAGCCGAGCAGAGGCCAGCCCTCCCCACCAGGCCCTGCCTAAGTCACTGCCACAAAGAAGCCTTGAGTAAGAACATAAAGGAGTCGTTTCACACCACGATTTTGGAGTGATCTCTTATGCGGCAACAGTAACCAAGCCAAAGAGTAGCTCCAAGTTTATACGTATATATAATTTTCCTTAATCACCATTCACCACCCTATGAATCTCAGAGAGCGGATGTCTTCAACCACTCCCTCCAAAGGACCTCTGGACTTTGTCCACACCACTTGTGGAAAAGGAGGACCAGGTTCCTGACTCCAAATAAAAATTAAACACTTTCAAATCACTCAAAACATACAAACTAATCCATTCCGACTGCAAAAAAAAAAAAGAAAGAAAATCTGCCTTAGCAAATTGGAGCCCTTAGCAAATTGGCTGTGAAAACATCAAAATGAGATCTTCATCGGCAACAAGTAAATAGGGCACCTTGGGCTTTCCTTCTGCTCCGACCACTGGAGGCTCAAGCATCTGCAAAGAGTGTGCACAACTTGAATGAAGCAATGCATAGAAAGGGTACCCGACCCAGGGTCTGGCACTGGAGAACATGCCAAATTCCAGTTAACATTATTACTGCTTTTGTTGTTGTGAGAGTTAACATTTCCCTTTACTCCAGTGTTAATTCTTCCTTACTTAAGCCTAACAATGCTCCTGTGCCATCTGAAGAGAAAATCTATACTGAGTTTGGTTAGGGGTTCCTAAAAGGGATCTCCGATTCCATACATCAGATATGTTATTTATATAATACACCTGCCGCTCACCTCTATTTTGGTTTGGTAAAAGAACTGTCCTTTTTATTGAAAAAAAAAAAGAAAAGAAAAATCAACATGTGTTAGAAAACAGGCTTCTGAGAAGTTACACTTAAATCACTGCATGGTTTTCAAGATGAATAAATAGAAGTATCACCTTTGATCATTATGAAGGTACCACTCCCCATGTGGTTATAAAATATTACAAAGCTGCACTACAGAGTGGCACAAATACGGGGGGACAGAGATGGGATCAAAGAGCCAGGTCACCTCAGGTTCGTCTCTTCCTCTGTCCCTCAACTGCTATGTGACTGTAAGTGAATCGCTTGGCCTCTCCAAGTCAGAGTGTCTTCAAAACAAGGCTATATTCCAAACTTATTATTCATACTGAAAGGACCCTCAAGCAGAGAAGCTCCTAAGTTAGTAAAAGTCACTATTCAGATGGTTAAGTATGCTGAATGGCCATCTCTTAAGCAAAATAATCACTTGCAGATTCACACATGTTAATTAGTATCTTAAAAATCATTTCAAAAAACCTGGGCCTTGAGCAATCTTGCTGTGCATCATGTAATGAAATTATCAATATCTAGTGGAAGAAAAGGTGATTTGAGACAGAATTACAACTTGCATGCCATTCAGGGGACTCAATGGCACACGCTGACCTCCCATTGACATGTCACTGTTATCTTAAGTTGCTGGGGCAGGGGTCTTCTCAAGCCTCACATTTATGAGAGGGGGTGTAGAGGAGGTGAAAAGGCAGAAGGAGAGAGACCAATCAGGGGAAGGATGGAGAATAGCGCTGTACACTGGACCCAAACCTGAGTCCCTAGCAGGGACACTTCTGTCCATCCCCAAATGACATCTAGTCACCTAGCTTCAAGTCTGCAGAATGAATGTCTGACACCCGCTTCCTCCGAACATCCCAGCTTTCCCAGGGCCCAGGAAGCTCCCTGCCACTGATGGACTTAACCATCTGGGTCACATTCCCCATCGAGAAAAAAATATCTTTTGTAGCCTGGCAAGTGGTAGGAAGTCTATGGTCTGAGAGCCCTGACCTGTAGGAAGATGGGTGTGTAACTGACTTGACCCTTTCCATAGTATGGACTGGCTTTACGCTTGTCTAAGCCGCAATGATGAAAAGGGGGTTAATGAAAGCCCTCTTCCTGAGACAAGGCCAGGAACTGCTTCTGGCAGGTCAGACTCTGCCTCATTGGGCACCGTCCACTTTCCAATGCCATTCCCCATGGCCAGACAGTCTAGGATCCTGAAGAAACGCAGAGAACCAGGAGTCTGGAGGGCTCCACTGAGGACCTGGACAGGCTCTCTCCTATTACCATATACGCTGAAGTCTGTTAAGACGTGAACCAAGACCCACCATCCACTTTCCCCAGGCAGGAGCACAATCAACTGGGGAAGGTCCCTTTTTTAACTTATTGTACTCTTAAGTATATTTGAGCATCACTATCCAAATGTCTTCCTTCTGCTCCATGGATCTTAACACCAAAGCATGTATCTGTCACTGTTTTCCCTCCCGAGCATTTCTGTATCTGTTTTCCCACCAAGCGTGCCACTGGAGGAGCCGGGATAGAAAACCGCTTTACAAGAGCTATTCTTCCAAGCCTTTCCTCCGTTTCTCTGACAGCTGCACACCCAGGGTCCAAACTCTTTCCCGTGAACAACTGTGCTGAGCACAATTCTTCAGCAGATCTATTTCAGCTCAAGAAAGGCCGAGGGCAAAAATAAGACAGAAGTTGTGTGCCGGGAGGGCGCACCGCAGGGCACCCTGAAAGTAAGGCACAGACCATCGGCGGTCCAGTCTAACGGCTTCATCCCGCGTTGCAAGTCTGCAAAAGGGATCCGTGTTCCCAGCGAGGGGCCAGTGGAGGAGAACCAGTCCCAGCGAGGGGCCAGTGGAGGAGAACCAGTCCCAGCGAGGGGCCAGTGGAGGAGAACCAGTCGCAAAATCTAGCCGGGGA
>SJYT01000329.1:379800-452557 GCA_006410635.1 Cephalophus harveyi
TCACCCTGCTTATTTAACTTATATGCAGAGTACATCATGAGAAACGCTGGACTGGAAGAAACACAAGCTGGAATCAAGATTGCCGGGAGAAATATCAATAACCTCAGATATGCAGATGACACCACCCTTATGGCAGAAGGTGAAGAGGAGCTAAAAAGCCTCTTGATGAAAGTAAAAGAGGAGAGTGAAAAAGTTGGCTTAAAACTCAACATTCAGAAAATGAAGATCATGGCATCTGGTCCCATCACTTCATGGGAAATAGATGGGGAAACAGTGGAAACAGTGTCAGACTTTATTTTTTGGGCTCCAAAATCACTGCAGATGGTGACTGCAGCCATGAAATTAAAAAAGACACTTACTCCTCAGAAGAAAAGTTATGACCAACCTAGATAGCATTTTCAAAAGCAGAGACATTACTTTGCTGACTAAGGTCTGTCTAGTCAAGGCTATAGTTTTTCCAGTGGTCATGTATGGATGTGAGAGTTGGACTGTGAAGAAGGCTGAGCGCCGAAGAATTGATGCTTTTAAACTGTGGTGTTGGAGAAGACTCTTGAGAGTCCCTTGGACTGCAAGGAGATCCAACCAGTCCATTCTGAAGGAGATCAACCCTGGGATTTCTTTAGAAGGAATGATGCTAAAGCTGAAACTCCAGTACTTTGGCCACCTCATGCGAAGAGTTGACTCATTGGAAAAGACTTTGATGCTGGGAGGGATTGGGGGCAGGAGGAGAAGGGGACAACAGAGGATGAGATGGCTAGATGGCATCACTGACTTGATGGATGCGAGTCTGAGTGAACTCTGAGAGTTGGTGATGGACAGGGAGGCCTGGCGTGCTGCGATTCATGGGGTCACAAAGAGTCAGACACCACTGAGCGACTGAGCTGAACTGAATGTCTTCTCAAGATTTGCATGAGGTTATCCATTCTGGGCAATGAAATGACACTGAGGTCTCTTTGCATTGTATCAAGAGGTTTGTAATGTCCATATGTCTCATTACTGGTGATGTTAACCTGGATCACTTGGAGTTAATATCTTGGGAAGTGATACCTTGGAAACAGGTCAACTTGTCTCCCTTCAAAATTTCACCCATTAGTTTTAGCATCCATCGATGGATCTTGTCCCCAATAATGATTATTGTGGTACTCAACCATTTTATTAAAAGTTACTTACCATTTCCCTGAGGTATTTAATAAATACTAGAGGAGACTGAGTGTGTGTGAGTAGGCTGGGAATTTGAGAAGGGAGAGGAGGTATGTTCAAATAATAAATGAGGGGTGGGGACAGGAAAGCAGAAAGAAAAGAAAGTGAAGTCACTCAGTCGTGTCTGACTCCATGGACTGTAGCCTGGCAGGCTCCTCTGGTCATAGAATTTTCCAGGCAAGAATAATGGAGTCAGTTGCCATTTCCTTCTCCAGGGGATCTTCCCGACCCAGGAATCGAACTCCCAGGAGCTACCAGGGAAGCCCTGGAAAGCAGAACGGCTCCTCTAAATGTGGTATTGTTAGCATGTCTTGAAATTCCAGGAAGCTGTAACTGTAGCACCTGATTTCAAGACCTCCTAGATAAGATTTCACAACCTCTCCATCCATATGAATCTACCAGTCAAGGAATCAAGGCTTGTAAGACTTAGAATTATGCCTTTAAAGGACAAGAAAGCTGTTCAGAGTGGGAAAACCTAATAACTAACCACCTCCATGATCCCATACCTAGTGTTAATAAAATGCACAAATAAGCCGAGGTAATTATTTACAGTGAAATAGTTGGCATTTTTTATTTTAAAGTCATCCATACTATATTAGTATTAACAAATTCTTTTGATAGACACCATTTTTGTCTTTGATTCCTTGAAATAGTTTTCATAAAAAAGTCTTTGGCTAGACTTACTGGGTATTGTGCTTTTGGTTACCAAATTTTAAAATGTCATGATTCAAAGGTGTTTTGTTTTGTTCTTAAAACGTGTATTCTCTCTTTAACAGAAACTTCAGAGGCCCTGAAGTTACAACATGAGCTCCTTGCTCCGCATGCCAATCACTTTTATTCCTTCCTAAGCAACAATCTCTGGTTCCAGAACTGTGAGTGAATATTTTGCCAAAAGCAGGGCTGGAAGGAACCAGGAGGTATTTTCAGGTTTTCCTTAAATAAGGAAACAGGAAAAAAGAAGGAACCAGGACTTTGGTTTAACTGACTTGAAAAAAAAGGAACCAGGACTTTAGCTTAACTGACCAGCATACTCAAAAAGAGAGGACTCAAATTAATAATAATATAAGGAACAAAAGAGGCTATAAGCATCACAGAAATATTAATTAGAAGAAAGTACTATGAACTATGAACAATAGTATACCAAGAAATTAGATAACCTAGATGAAATACACAAATTCTTAGAAAGTCACAAACTACCCAAACTGACTCAAGAATAAATAAAATATCTGAATAGACCTATAACAAGAGATAAAATTAGTAATCAAGAAACCTCACAAAGTGCAGGACCAGATGGCTTCACAGATGAGTTTTACCCCAATGTTTAAGGGAGAATTTAAATGAATGCTTTACAAACTCTTACAAAAATAGAAGAGGGAGCATTTTACAACTCATTCTATGAGGCCAGTATTTTTCTGATACCAAAACCAGTCAATGACATCACAGTGGGAAAAAGAAACTTATGAATACAGATGACAAAATCCTCAACAAAATACTAAAAATCTGAATCCAGGGACATACACAAGGATTATACACCATGAGCAAGTATAAATAACCCAGGAAAGCAAGATTGGTTTGGTATTTAAGAATCAACAAATAATACCGCATTTCAGTAAAATAAAGGGCAAAAACAACATGATCGTCTCTACTGATGCCAAAACAATTTAACAAAACTCAACATCCCTTTGTGATTAAAAAAAAAGAATACTCAACAGACCACACAGAGAAGAAAAGTTCCTCAGAATGTCAAAGGGCATCTGTGAAGAAGCCGATGAAACATCATAATAGCAAAATACAGAAGCTTTTGCTCTAAGATTGGAAGCATGAAAAGGTTATCTGCTCCCAAAACTTCTATTCAATATAGTATGAGAGATTCTAGCCAGGGCAATCAGGCAAGAAAAAAGTAATAAAAGGCACCATACTGATAAAGGACAAAATAAACCTATTTCTATTTGCAGGAATCTGCACAAAAGGTATTAAAGCTAATAAATGCCTTTAGCAAAAATGTAAGATACAAAATCAACATACAAAAATCAATTGAATTTCCTTCCATACCATAGTAGTAAATTTGACAATAAAAATTTAAAACAACTCCATTTAAAATAGTTTCAAAAAGAATGAAACACCCGGAATAAATTTGGCAAGACAAGTCCTTAGAAACCTACAAAACATCATTGAAAGAAACGAGAGACCTAACGAAATGGAAAGACAACTTGTGTTCAAGGACTAGAATACTTAATATTGTTTAGATGGCAGTATGCTTTCAATTGATCTACAGATTTAATGCAATACTTCTTAAAATTCCTGCTTCTCTTTTGCAGAAATTAACAAGTTGATTTTGAATTAACTTGTGGATACAAGCTTTCAGTTTCCAGTTCAACATATAAGGAGATTGGAAGTTGTTGCTCTTCCTTAACAATTTGTCTTGTGCTTATTAACGTAGTTAAAAGCTGAACAAGCTGGAAAAATCAGCAACTCTTAAGAACCATCGAGAGAAGTCAGGTCGCAGGCAAACTGTTGCCCTCAAAATTAAAGAAACAGACATGAAAATATTAATACAGAAAATCACAAATTACCAGAACAGAAACCCTAGGCACAAACCTCCCAGGAACTCAGTGCCAAGGTAAGAAAAATATAAACTGTAATTGATGAGTTACTGGAGGCTCAGCGTGGGCAAGTCTGGGAGGTAAAACTCCAGGGACTGAAGCAGTCGTAAGAGGAATCTTACACTTTCGTGATTTTTACCTCCTGGGACTTGATCAGATCTTCACAATGATATTGAAGAAAATCCCCTCATGCTTCCAGCATGGAGAGAACAAAAGGAACCCTTTGAAATATGACAGAGCATTCTGTCCTTCTTCATCAGGCTTGTCCTCAAGAGAAACTCTCTTATCAGACCCTAAACTCTAGGGGAATTATCAGAGTCTAAACAACACAGAAATACCCAATTCCAGCCCACTCTAGCCATCTGTCCCACCTAAGTGGGTAGGGGACACTAAGAAGCACTTAGGAGCATCACAGGTCAGAGGCACAAGGTCACTGAAAGCCTGAAGTTGCATCAACAGGACTGCAGAACGCTCCCCTCCCCCTACACCTCACCATCACTTTACTAAAGGCCTCCTTATGGCAGTTCCATTTACTCAGTATATCACATCTGACTATCAAGAAAAAATTACAAGACATACCAAAAGGCAAGAAACACAGTTTGAAGAGACAGAGCAAGCATCAAAATCAAACTGAGATATGACAAAAGATGTTGGAATCATCAGACTAAGAAGTGAAAATGATCATGATTAATACAGTAAAGTTTCTAATGTGTAAAGTAGAAACCGCATAAGAACAGATGGGCAATGGAGCAGAGAGATGGAAATTCTAAGAAAGTATCTAAAAGAAATGGAAAGGATTGAAAATATTATGAAGGACGTGAAGAACGCTTTTGATGAGCTCACTAGTACACTGGATACAGCTGAGGAGACTGAATTTGAGGATATGTCAGTAGAAACTTCCAAAATGAAAAAGCAGAGAGAAAAAAAACTGGAAGAAAATCCCAGAACCAAATATCCAATAATTGTGGGATTACTAAAAAAAAAAAAGGTATAACATCCTTATAATAGGAATACCAGAAAAAGAAGGAAGGAATAGAAATATTTGAAGCAATGATGACTGATAACTTACTCTAAATTAATGTTGGATATCAAGTCACAGATCCAGGAAACTCAGAGAACACCAAACAAGATAAGTGCAAAAAAAAAAAAAAAATCTAGGGCATATCATATTTAAACCTTAGAAAATAAAAAATCAAGAAAAAGCTTGAAAGAAGTCAGATTGAAAAAAAAAAAAACCTTACCTGTAGCAGAGCATGGATAAGAATTGCATTTAATTTCTTTTCAGAAACCATGCAAGCAACACAAGAGTGGTGTGATATATTTAAAGTATCGAAAGAGAAATACTCCAAGCTGGAATTTTGAACACTACAGAATTATCCTTCAGCAGTGTAGGAGAAGGATTCTCAGACAAATAAAACTTGAGGGAATTTGTTCCCAGTAGATAAGCCCTGAAAGAAATGTTAAAAGAAGTTCTTCAGGGAGAAGGAAAATGATAGAGGTCAGAAACCTGGATTTACATAAAGACAGGGGAGAATCAGACAGGGGATACACTTGTGCCCAGTCGCGTCTGACTCTTTGCGACCCCGTGGACTGTAGCCCATCAGGCTCCTTTGTCCATGGGATTTTCCAGGCAAGGATATTGGAGTGGGTTGCCATTTCCTTCTCCAGGGAATCTTCCCAACCCAGGGATCGAACGAGCGTTTCTTATGTCTCCTGCACTGGCAGGTGAGTCCTTTACCACTAGCACCATCTGGGAAGCCTCATAGAGAAGGGATGAGTGAAGGTAAAATAAAAGTTTTAATTTTTCTTATTCTTAATTGAGCTAACATACAGAAGTTCATTACAATAATAATAGCAACAATGTACTTGACTGTGAGATACATATTTCTGAATGACAGCAGTGATACAAAGGACGGAGGGGAAGATTAGGATTATCTTGTTACTGAACTTGTTACTATAAGGTATTTGCACCAGCTGTGAAGGAGTGTAGCATAATTTGAAAGTGAACTTGGTTTCATCATAAATGTATATTACAGACTCTACAGCAGCCACCAAAAGAAGTACAACTGATACGCCAAGAAAGGGAAAAGAATTGAATCGTATAAAATGCTAACTAAAACCCGCAAATATCAGAAACAGAGAGGAGAACGAAAATAGGGTCAAAAAATAGAGCAATGAATAGAAGACAACAGCAAATATGGTAGATCTAAATCCAACTGTATCAATAATTACATTAAATAGCTATAATGGCAGAGAAGGCAATGGCACCCCACTCCAGTACGCTTGCCTGGAAAATCCCATCGGCGAAGGAGCCAGGTAGGCTGCAGTCCATGGGGTCGCTAGGAGTCGGACACGACTGAGCGACTTCACTTTCACTTTTCACGTTCATGCATTGGAGAAGGAAATGGCAACCCACTCCAGTGTTCTTGCCTGGAGAATCCCAGGGATGGGGGAGCCTCATGGGCTGCCGTCTATGGGGTCGCACAGAGTCGGACACGACTGAAGCAACTTAGCAGCAGCAGCAGCAGCAGCAGCTATAATGGAAAATGATTTCAAAAATATATATGTGTATATATATATATATATATAACTGAATCACCTTGTTGTGTACTTGAAGCACTGCAAGTCAACTATACTTCAAAAAAAAGTATATATTAAAAAAATAATCACTTTAACAAGCACCCCCAAGCCTCTATTCAGTCGGAATCCCACTCTCATTGGGTGTATATTTTTTCTGAATAGGAGACGTTATATTGTTAAAAGTGTAAAAAATAAAATCACTTTAAACACCAATGGTTTAAAATATAGCAAATAAAAGGCAGATTGTCAGGGCGGATCAGAAAGCAAGATTCAACTACATGTTGTCTCTGAGAAACACACTTAAAATATGAAGCTACACATTGATTAACAATAAAGAGATGGAGAAAGATGTTACCATAGTTATACTAATAAGAAAGTGGAGTAATAAAAAGAAAGTGGAGTAGCTGTATTAACTTCAGACAGGTCAGACTTCAGAGCAAGGAAAATTATCAGGGATAAAAAGGGATATTACATAATGATGAAGTGGTCAGTTCTCCAAGAATATATAACAAGCCTTAATGAATTTATTTGTGTCTAACAACAGAATGTCAGACTATGTGGGTCAAAAACTGATGGAGTTGTAAGGAGAAAGAATGAATTCATTATTATAGATGGAGACTTCCACACCCTTCTCTCAGAAATGGACACGTTCAGCAGACAGAAAATCAGTAAGGACATAGTTGAGCTCAACAGCACCATCAATCAACTGGGTGCAATTGACAGCTATTGATTACTTCATCCAGCAAGAGCAAAATACACATTCTTCTGAAAGCTCACATGGACATTCACCAAGATAGATCACATTCTGGGCCATAAAAAACACCTTAACAAATTCAAAAGAACAGAAATCACAGAAAGTAAGTGCTCAGGCCACAGCTGAATTAAACTAGGAATCAATAACAGAAAGCTAGAAAGTCCCCCAAATATCTGGAGATTAAACAATACATTTGCAAATGATACTCGAGTCAAGAAGAACTCTCAAGAAAAAAATTAAAATGCTTTGCCGTAAATGAAAATTAAAATGCAACTTATTAAAATTGGTGGGATACAATAAAAGCAGTGCTTACAGGGAAATTTATAGCACTGAATGCTTATATTAAAGAAAATAAGAAAAATCTAAAGTCAACAATCTAAAAGCCTTACAGGTTAGGAAAAAGAAAAAGAAAATGATTTGGATTTACTTAAATCCAAAGTAAAGCAGAAGGAAAGAAATAAAATGTCAGCAGAAACCAATGAAATTGGAAGCATGAAAACAATAGATAATATCAGCAAAATCAA
The DNA here is from genome assembly GCA_006410635.1 of Cephalophus harveyi. Taxonomy (NCBI): domain Eukaryota; kingdom Metazoa; phylum Chordata; class Mammalia; order Artiodactyla; family Bovidae; genus Cephalophus; species Cephalophus harveyi. The sequence continues at coordinate 387,462 of SJYT01000329.1, forward strand.
ACTAGTTCTTCAAAAAGATTGATGACCTCAATAAGCATCTAGCCAGGTTGATTAAGTAAAAAGGAAGCAGAAAAATGATTAATATAGAAATATAAGAGGGGTCATCACTGCTGATCCCAGGATATTAATGGGATAATAAAGGAATATTATAAACAATTCTATACCCACAAATTTGATAACCTATATGAAATAGATGCATTCCTTGAAATGTGCCAAAATTTACACAATTTGAATATTAATCTGAATATGTGTAGAAAAGATAGTATGGTTATATATATATATAAATGAAATTGAATCAATAGTTAACTTTCCAAAACAGAGAGTACCAGACCTGTATCAATTCATTGGTGAATTCTATGAAACATGTAAGGAAAAATTTATACCAATTCTCTACAATCCCTTCTAGAAGGTAATAGATGTAAAAAGAGGCCTTTCTAACTTATTTCATAAAGCCAGCATTACCGTGATCTCAAAACCACTTCATAATGTTATTTTCAGTTAATGCTATGGATGCTGGTACAACAGTTTGTTATTACTATTTCCCTTACATTATATTATTATTATTATTATTTATTATTATTATTGACTGACTTGGGTCCCTCCAAATTCACATGCTGAAGCTTTAATCCCCAATATAGCTGTACATGAAGACAGGAATAAATAACTGAGGTTAAATGAGGTCATAAGAGTGGGGCCCTAATCCAATAGGATCCTTAAAAGGAGGAGAAACCAGGAGCCCACTCACAGCAGAAAGGCCATGTGAGGACACAGCGAGGAGGCCACCTACAAGCAGGGAAGAGAGCTGAAGTCTGTCCTTCGGGCACCTTGGTCTTGGACTTTCAGCCTCCAGAACACTTGAGAAAAACAAATTTCCATTGCTTAAGCCACCCAGCCTTTAGTATCCTGTTCAGTTCAGTCGCTCAGTCGTGTCCGACTCTTTGCAACCCTATGAATCGCAACACGCCAGGCCTCCCTGTCCATCACCAACTCCCGGAGTTCACCCAAACCCATATCAAGTCAGTGATGCCATCCAGCCATCTCATCCTCTGTCATCCCCTTCTCCTCCTGCCCTCAATCTTTCCCAGCATCAGGGTCTTTTCCAATGAGTCAGCTCTTCGCATCAGGTGGCCAAAGGATTGGAGTTTCAGCTTCGACATCAGTCCTTCCAATGAACACCCAGGACTGATCTCCTTTAGGATGGACTGGTTGGATGTCCTTGCAGTCCAAGGGACTCTCAAGAGTCTTCTCCAACACCACAGTTCAAAAGCATCAATTCTTCAGCGCTCAGCTTTCTTTACAGTCCAACTCTCACATCCATACATGACCACTAGAAAAACCATAGCCTTGACTAGACGGACCTTTGTTGGTAAAGTAATGTCTCTGCTTTTGAATATGCTACCTAGGTTGGTCATAACTTTCCTTCCAAGGAGTAAGCGTCTTTTAATTTCATGGCTACAGTCACCATCTGCAGTGATTTTGGAGCCCCCCAAAATAAAGTCTGACACGGTTTCCACTGTTTCCCCATCTATTTCCCGTGAAGTGATGGGACCAGATGCCATGATCTTAGCTTTCTGAATGTTGAGCTTTAAGCCAACTTTTTCACTCTCCCCTTTCACTTTCATCGAGAGGCTCTTTAGTTCTTCTTCACTTTCTGCCATAAGGGAGTGTCATCTACTATCTAAGGTTATTGATATTTCTCCCGGCAATCTTGATTCCAGCCTGTGCTTCCTCCAGTCCAGCGTTTCTCATGATGTACTCTGCATATAAGTTAAATAAGCAGGGTGACAATATACAGCCTTGACATAGTCCTTTTCCTATTTGGAACCAGTCTGTTGTTCCATGTCCAGTTCTAACTGTTGCTTCCTGACCTGCATACAGATTTCTCAAGAGGCAGGTCAGGTGGTCTGGTATTCCCATCTCTTTCAGAATTTTCCACAGTTTCTTGTGATCCACACAGTCAAAGGCTTTGGCATAGTCAATAAAGCAGAAATAGATGTTTTTCTGGAACTCTCTTGCTTTTTCAATGATCCAGCAGATGTTGGGAATTTGATCTTTGGTTCCTCTGCCTTTTCTAAAACCAGCTTGAACATCTGGAAGTTCACGGTTCACATATTGCTGAAGCCTGGCTTGAAGAATTTTAAGCATTGCAGCAGCTCAAAGAGACTAATACAATTATTATTCAAATTTTTATAAACATTTGCTCAGAAAGGATAAAATGGTTGATCATAATAGANCAAAAGCCCCCCAACTGCTGTCTCTTATACACATCTAGATGTGTATAAGAGACAGGTTCACATATTGCTGAAGCCTGGCTTGAAGAATTTTAAGCATTGCAGCAGCTCAAAGAGACTAATACAATTATTATTCAAATTTTTATAAACATTTGCTCAGAAAGGATAAAATGGTTGATCATAATAGAGGTGGCTTCCCAGGTGGTTCAGTGTTAAAGAATCCGCCTGCCAATGCAGGAGACTTCAGGAGATGAGGGTTCAATCCTTGGGTGACAAAAATGAAAAGATTATTGTTAAAGAAAACCAGATATCTCGTTAAGGAATTTGGTGCTTTTCTAAATTGGGGAATGGGAGGATACAAGAGTCTGGGTGCCCCCGAATCATTCCTTTGATCTGCACTCAGCCCCCTGGGGTGTCCACATTGTGAGTTTCCTCAAGCCTCACCCTTGGGGGTGGCCGCAGGTTGATGACTGCAAGGTGGCAGGCAGTCTTTGTTTCCTTCCCGAGTTCCCGCAGGGTCACCATGAGTAGGGGGCTGCAGGGGTTAATGATGATAATCTTTTGTTAATCTTTTGTTTACTGATACTGCAGGCAATATTTTATTTCTATTATTTATATGCTAAGTCGCTTCAGTCGTGTCTAACCCTATATGACCCTATGGACTATAGCCTGCCAGGTTCCTCTGTCCAAGGGGATTCTCCAGGCAAGAATACTGAAGTGAGTTGCCATGCCCTCCTCCAGGGATCTTCCCAACCCAGGGACTAAACTCAGGGATCACGCCTTTCAGGCGGATTCTTTACCATCTGAGCCACCAGGGAAGCTCTCTTATTTATATATTTTTTTAATTTTATTTTATTATTATTGCTATTTTTTTTTTTTTTTACTTTACAATATTGTATTTGTTTTGCCATACATCAACATGAATCCACCACAGGTGTACACATGTTCCCAATCCTGAACCCCCCTCCCACCTCCCTCCCCATACCATCCCTCTGGGTCATCCCAGTGCACCAGCCCCAAGCATCCTGTATCCTGCATCATACCTAGACTGGTGATTTGTTTCTTATATGATATTATACATGTTTCAATGCCATTCTCCCAAATCATCCCACCCTCTCCCTCTCCCAGAGTCCAAAAGACTGTTCTATACATCTGTGTCTCTTTTGCTGTCTCACACACAGGGTTATCATTACCATCTTTCTAAATTCCATATATATGCGTTAGTATACTGTATTGGTATTTTTCTTTCTGGCTTACTTCACTCTGTATAATCAGCTCCAGTTTCATCCACCTCATTAGAACAGATTCAAATGTATTCTTTTTGATGGCTGAGTAATACTCCATTGTGTATATGTACCACAGCTTTCTTATCCATTCATCTGCTGATGGACATCTAGGTTGTTTCCATGTCCTGGCTATTATAAACAGTGCTGCAATGAACATTGGGGTACATGTGTCTCTTTCAATTCTGGTTTCCTCGGTGTGTATGCCCAGCAGTGGGATTGCTGGGTCATAAGGCAGTTCTATTTCCAGTTTTTTAAGGAATCTCCACACTGTTCTCCATAGTGGCTGTACTAGTTTGCATTCCCACCAACAGTGTAAGAGGGTTCCCTTTTCTCCACACCCTCTCCAGCATTTATTGCTTGTAGACTTTTGGATCGCAGCCATTCTGACTGGTGTGAAATGGTACCTCATTGTGGTTTTGATTTGCATTTCTCTGATAATGAGTGATGTTGAGCATCTTCAATAGAATTTCAAAATTTGTAGACTATTCACTCTAAGCTGTGTCTGAAATGCTTTTGTATATCTGAAAATAAATATTCCAATATGAAAGATAAATCTAAAGATGTCTTATTCCAATCAGCATTGGACAAGCGGCATCATTTCTGACCGCATATGTGTTCTCTGTACAATCACATGATCATCGACCGGACACAAGGTAGGGCGGTGAAATAGGGGGAATTAGGCTAGGAAGACTTCCGAAGATTAGGACCAGGAAAAGTCAAAGAGCAAATCAGAGCCCAATATTGTGGTCAGAGCTAAACTCTGATGCATCCTTACACCATGTGTCAGCATTTCCTGTGAAACCCAATTGAACTCAACATGCCTAAGTGAACTCTAGCAGACCAGAGTCTCAAGTCTTTGAGAAACGCAGTATCACTTTTAGAATATTTTAAATTTGTGATCTAAAAAGTTTTACCACTTTGTTAAGGTGTCTGTAATAAAAACCAGGCAGCATTTGGACATTGTGAATGGAGCAAGCTCTCCAAAGGCTTATTCTCTGAAGCTTTCAGTTATGGTATGCCTGACCTCAGATCTACCAAAGCTGGTCTGCATGCCCTAGCCCCCTTGGAGGGAAGCCAATCATTTCTGTGACTTAGATCCTTCCAAGGGGATTAGATGACAACTTTATGGAGGAAGTACCCTTATTCTTGGAAGAGCACAGGCAACTCTGGGAGTCTAGCATGATGGATGTGCCAGTGAGAAGTATGTATTTTTGATAAGTTGTACTCTCTTTTTCATTTAGTTCAAAATAGCTGTAAATTTCTCTTGAGACTTCTTCTTTGACCCATGTGTTATTCAGAAGTGTCTTTTTTTTTTTTCAAATTTCCAACTATTACAGGATTTTTGGACTATCTTTCTGTTATTGATTTCCAGTTTAATTCCATTGTGGCCTGAGAATGTATTTTGTACAATCTCTATTCTTTTAAGTGTGTTAAGGTGTGATTTATGACAAAGGACATGGTCAGTCTTCATGTAAGAGCCACATGGGCTTGAGAAGATTGTGTGTTTTGCTATTGTTGGAAGAAGTATTCTATAAATGTCAAGGTGACTGATGGTGGTGTTCCGATTAACTATATCCTTACAGGTGTTCTACTTGCTTCATCTATCAGTTATTGAAAGAGGGGTGTGGAAGTCATCAACTATAATGGTGGGTTTGTCTATTTCTCCTTGAAATTCAGTTAATCTTTGCCTCAAATATTTTGATACTAGATGCTTTCACACTTAGAACCGTGATGCTTTCTTGGGAAATTTGCCCCTTTATTGTTCTATAATCCTCTTATTTATATCTGACTTTTTTTTCTTGTGTTGAAGTCAGTTTTAACTGAAATTAATGTGACTACTCCAGTTTTCTTTTGATTCATGTTAACATGATATATCTTTCTCTATCCCTTTATTTTCAGCATATATGAACCTTTAGATTTAAAGAGAATTTCTGGTGGACAAAGTATATTTGAATCTTTTTTTTTCTTTCACTCTATGTTTGTCTTCTAATTCTGGTATTTAGAACATTCACATATATTGACTACTGATATAGTTAGATTAATATCTACCACGGTTAAAACTGTTTTCTATTCATCACACTTGCTTGTATTTCTTCTTTCCTGCCATCTCTGGTTTTAACTGAACATTTTATACTATTCCAGGAGAAGGCAATGGCACCCCACTCCAGTACTCTTGCCTGGAAAATCCCATGGACGGAGGAGCCTGGTGGGCTGCAGTCCATGGGGTCACAAAGAGTCGGACATGACTGAGCGACTTCACTTTCACTTTTCACTTTCACTTTTCACTTTCATGCATTGGAGAAGGAAATGCCAACCCACTCCAGTGTTCTTGCCTGGAGAATCCCAGGGACGGGGGAGCCTGGTGGGGTGCCATGGGGTTGCACAGAGTCGGACACGACTGAAGCGACTTAGCATACTATTCCATTTTCTTTCCTTTCTTAGTATACAGACTGTTATTTTAACAAATTTAGTGGTCGCTCTAGAGTTTACAGTACACATCTCTGGAACTTCCCTGGTGGACCAGTGGTTAAGACTGCATTTTTCAATTCAAGGGGCACGGGTTCAATCCCTGGTTGGGGAGCTAAGATCCCACATATCTTAGGGCCAAAAAACCAAAGCATGAAACTAAAGTAATATTGTAACAAATTCAATAAAGACTTTAAAAATAGTCTGCAACAAAAACAACAACAATCTTTTTTTTTAAATAGCAATATACATTTGCAACTAATCTAAGCTCACCTTCAGATAACACTATATCATCTCACATGTATTGTTGCTACTTTATAATAGAATATTCCCAATTCTTCCTTCTCATCCCTTATGACTTTGCTGTCCTTTGTTTCATATACCCATATGCTTTAGTCACCCAGTACATTATTACTATTATCTAAACAGTTATACTTCAATATCAATTAAGAGTAAGAGAAAATAGGTGCTACATAAAACTGGGTTTCCCTGGTGGCTCAGCTGGTAAAGAACCTGCCTGCAATGCGGGAGACCTGGCTTCAATCCCTGGGTTGGGAAGATCCCCTAGAGAAGGGAATGGCTACCTACTTCAGTATTCTGGCCTGGAAAATTCCATGGACTGTTACAGTCCGTGGGGTTGCAGAATTGGGCACAACTGAGTGACTTTCACTTTACTTTTGGAGAAGGAAATGGCAACCCACTCCATTTATTCTTGCCTGGAGAATCCCATGGACAGAGAAGTTTGGCAGGCTACAGTCCAGGGGGTCACAAGAGTCAGACACGACTTAGCAACTAAACCACATAAAACTAAAAAGCCTCTGCACACCAAAAAGAAAACATCAACAGAATGAAAAAGCAAGTTACAGAGTGGGAGAAAATATTTGCAACTTATTTATCTGATATGGCATTCATATCCAAATTATATAAAGAACTCACACAACTCAATAGGAAAAAAACCTAATAATCTGATTTTAAAATGGGGAGAGGAACTGAATAAACATTTTTCCAAAGTGATAAAAATGGCCAACAAGTACCTGAAAAGGTGCTCAACATGGCTAATAGTCAGGGAAAGGCAAATCAAAATCACAATTAAATGGTTATCATCAAAAGCATGAGAAACATGGGAATTCCTTGCCAGCCCAGAGGTTAGGACTTGGAGCTTCCACTGCCAGGGCCCAGGTTCAATCCCTGGTCAGAGAACTAAGATCCCATGGACGGAGCAGCACTAGAAGTTCTGGGAACCATGAGCAACAACAAGTGCTGGCAAAGATGTGGAGAAAAGGGAACGCTTATGCACCGTTAGTGAGAATGTAAACTGGGGAAGTCGCTATGGAAAAAAGTGTGAAGGTTTCTAAAAATAAAAAATAAAAATAGAGCTACCACATCATCTAGCAATGGTACTTCTGGCTATTTATCTGAAGGAAACAAGATCACTATCTTGAAAAGACATTTGGGTTCCCATGTTCATTGCAGTATTAGTTACAATAGGCAAGACATGGAAATAAACTAAGTGCCCATTGATGAGCATTAAAAGTGGATTTTAAAAAAAGAAAAGGCAGCCATTAAAAGGAAGGAAATCTTGCCATTTGAGAAACAAAGATGGACCTTGAGGGCGTTATGTGAAGTGAAATAAGTCAGATAAACATAACAGTTTTATTCCACTTATATGTGAAATCTAAAACAAATCAAACATATCGACACAGAAAATAGATTGGTGATTGCCAGAGGCTGGGGTTGGGAGTAGGCAATTGGGTGAAAGTGGGAAAAAAGAGTAAGAAAAATGAAAATGTTTATTTTTACCTTTAATAAATTTCCTTCTCTAATGCTTTTCCTTTTTTTAATGTAGATCCAAGTTTCTTACTTATGTAATTTCTTTCATGAAGAACTTCCTACACATTTGTTTCTGAACAGGTGTGCTGGCAATGAATTTCCTCCGTTTTTGATTAACTGAGAAAATATTTCTCCTTCACTTTTGAAGGATAATTTTGCTTGATATAGAACCTTCATTTTTTCTTTCAACATTTTAAATATTTCACTTCACTCTCTGCTTGCCTACACAGTTTCTGATGAGAAATCCTCCATAATTCTTATCCTTATTTCTCTATAGATAAGACTCCTCCCCCCCCAACTGTTTTCTTTCAAGACTTTCTCGTTAGTTTCCTGTAATTTAAATATGATATATCTAAGTGTAGTTTTTTCTTATATTTGTCTTGTTTTTTCTCTGAGCTTCCTAGGTCTGTGGTTTGTGTCTGTCATTAATTTTTGAAAATTCCCTGTCATTATTACTTCAAATATGTCATCTTTGTCTTTCTTTTCCTTTTGGTATTCCAACAGTGTTTATGCTATAACTTTTGAAATTTCCCTACAGCTCTAGAATATTTTGCTCTGCCTTTTTTTGCTGCTATTGTTCTTTTCATCCTTATTTTAGTTTGGGAACTTACCTCTCTGATTCTTTCCTTGGCTCCACTGAGTATACTGATGAGCCCATTAAAGGTTTGCTCCATTTCTATTACAGTGCTTTTTGATTTGTAGGATTTCCTTCTGATTATTTGTTATAGTTTCCATCTCTCTGCTTACATTATCCATCTGTTCTTGCGTGTTGTCTAGTTTTTCCATTACAGCCTGTAACATATTAATCATAGTTATTTTTAATTCCCTGTCTAACCAGTTCAGAATCTGTGTACTAGCGGAATCTGTTTCTAATGTTTCCTTTTTTCTCTACAGGCTCTGATTTTCCTTGCCTTTTAGCATGCCTTGTAATATTTTATTAAATGTTGAACATGATGTATTGAGTAATAAGAACTGAGATAAAGCCTTTAGTATAAGATCCTGGGTTCATCAGTTTGAGAGCTGGGCTGTGTTTAATGTTTTCTGTAACTGTAGATGTCAGAGGCTTCAAATTTGTCTAACTTCTTTGTTTTTGCCTTTCCTGTTGTCTTTGGGCTCCTTAAATTGAGTCTATACCTTGCAGCTCTGTCAGCTGTAATCCAGTGTTATCAGTTCAGTCGCTCAGTCATGTTCGACTCTTTGTGACCCCATGGACTGCAGCACACCAGGCTTCCTGTCCATCACCAACTCCCAGAGCTTGCTCAAACCCATGTCCATCAAGTCAGTGATGCCATCCAGCCACCTCGTCCTCTGCCGTCCCCTTCTCCTCCTGCCTTCAGTCTTTCCCAGCATCAGAGTCTTTCCCAATGAGTCAGTTCTTTGCATCAGGTGGCCAAAGTATTGGGGCTTCAGCATCAGTCCTTCCAATGAGTATTCAGGACTTCCTTTAGGATTGACTGGTTGGATCTCCTTACAAGGAGTCCAGGGGACTCTCAAGAGTCTTCTCTAACACCACAGTTCAAAAGCATCAATTCTTCAGTGCTCAGCTTTCTTTGTGGTCCAACTCTCACATACATACATGACTACTGGAAAAGCCATAGCTTTGACTAGACAGACTTTTGTTGGTAAAGTAATATCTCTGCTTTTTAATATTCTGTCTAGTTTTATCATAGCTTTTCTTCCAAGGAGCAAGCGTCTTTAAGTTCATGGCTGCAGTCTCCATCTGCAGTGATTTTGGAGCCCAGGAAAATAAAGTCTCTCACTGTTTCCATTGTTTCTGATCTATTTGCCATGAAATGATGGGACCGGATGCCATGGTCTTGGTTCTTTGAATGTTGAGTTATACTACAGTCTTACTGATGTGGTGGTAAGCTGCTGGAGAGAGGAAGCATTCTATAATCATTTGATTAAATCTCAGTCTTTTTAACAGGCCCATATTCCTGGGCTGTGACTTTCACAAGGGCCCCTTAGTTTTTTTCCCTTTCCCTTGGGTTCTGGTAAAAATTTTTTCCCAGGAGAGTGAGCATCTGCCCAGAACTCTCTGGGCATGTCTCACAATGATTTCCCCTCCTCTTGTCAGAGCCACGAAAGGATCTTTCTTTCTTTTTCAGATTCTGTTGATGTGGACCATTCTTAAAGTTTTTATTGAATTTGTTACAATATTGCTTCTGTTTTATGTTTTGGGTTGAGGCGCCTATGTGGGATCTCAAATCCTGGACGAGGGATTGAACTTGTACGCCCTGTATCGGAAGGCTAAGTCTTAACCATTGGACCATCAGGGAAGGCCCTGAGGGGATCTTTCTTAGCTTCATGATAAGAACCTGGTGAGGTTCCTGAAAATAGGTCCTGAAAAGCATTGGGCTCCCTAAGACTTCAAACTCCAGAGATTTCACACTTTCAAACTATTCTACACTCATCCAAATCCTCATGTAGGTGTTCCTACCTATCTATGGCTCCAGCGCCTTCTACTCCAGGTAAGCAGACTCTGTGTTCACTTACCATCTCTCCAGACTGGAGGTGACGGTTTACCCTCTGACTTCAAATCCTTGATGGGTTGGAGGAAATCTGTTTATTTTCAGTTTGCTCAGAATTTTTCTGTTGTAAGAACAGGAATGATCACTGCCAAGCTCTTTACATGTTGGAGCTGAAACCAGAAGTTCTGAGTCTGTCTTTTTGAAGTAATGGAAAATCTAAGCCACCTGGGAGTAAGCAACAGCATTATTTCTTGCTCGGGTAACTGGAGATTTCAGAGGTCATTTAAGACTTACGTTTGGTTTGATCTCCTGGCTCAGCAACACTGATAAGAACACTTATTCCTTTCATTTTTCTGTTCTGATTCTTCAGTGTCATCTACAACCTGTCTTCCAGGTGGCTGCCAAAAATTTCCATGCTATACACCCCCTTTGAGAAAGAGTAACTCTCCCCAACACTGGAAAAAAAGACTCTTGGGCTTCCATCTTAATGGAACAACCCCAGGTGACGTGTTCCTTGTATACGTTAGCTGTTGCTGTGAAACACTGTGTAATAACCACACAGTGTTGGTGCCATTTAACCATGAATGTTACTCATATGGCTGACAGTCATCTGGGCTCCCCCACACATCGCAGGTTGGTGGGGTGTGCTCATGTAGGCTGGGTGACCAGATGGCTCTACTCTCAGCCAGGGAGGCTCTGCTCCACCTCCCTCTGTCTCCTGGGCTCTCAGGCTGAGTCATATCATTGTCATAGAAATGGCAGGGGTACAAGAGGGGAAGTGGAGACACAGACAGCTTCTTAAAACTGGCACAATGTCCTTTCCGCCAGTCAGAGTAAGACCCACAGCTGTGGCCAAGTCAAAGGACAGGACAGGATACACTGCTCAAGATGAAGCCGTGGTGAGGGCATAAGCGCAGGTGAGGATTATGGTTAAATACTCCATGTGCTGCTCTCAGGAGTCAGCCAACCACTGTCTTCACAGGAATTCCAGTGCCTCGATTGACAAGGACCAGCCAGAACTCAGACCATAGAACGGCTGATTGATACCATATTCATTTGCTAGGGCTGCCAGAGCAAAGACTTAACAGAAATCAGCTAACATTTAATAAGCATTTCCTACATCCCAGGATCTATGTTAATAGCATCTTGGGTTTATTTCACTTAATCTTTACCACCCAAAAAGAGCAAAAAGAAATCAAAATAAAGCAAAACCTAACAAAACCTGGGAAATAAAGACTAGTGTTAGAGGGAAGTTCCTGGTGGTCCATTGGTTACAACTCTGCTCTTTCACTGCCAAGGACACAGGTTCAATCCCTGGTCAGGGAACCAAGATCCTGCAAGCCACATGGCGTGGCCAAAAAGAAAAAAAAAAAGAACTAGAGTTAGAGATGTGGAACTAAGGTTCAGAGGGATGGGATAACTTGCCGCAGCCCCACAGCCAGTGAGGGATGTGGTCCAGGGACCCAGAGCCAGACCTGCCTGACTTTAGAGGCCAGGCATCTAACCACCAGGCGGTACTGCCTCCAGGTGGGTTTGGTTCTGTCCTCCATATGGTGTGTCTTGTATGACAAGCATCCAAAAACTGTCTTCACTGAGTAGCTCTTTAGAATAAAATAATTCCAGCTGTTCTAAAATGTTGAAGCAGCTCTAATTAGTGCAGGCATACCTCTGAGATCTGGGTTAAACCCAGGAAGTCTGTTGCCAGGATGTGTGTATGTGATGAGCCACTTGAAATGAGCTGCCCCTGGGAATAAAAAGAAAGGAGACATGCTTCCCACCTTCGAAAGATCATGGTCACAGTGAACAGTTAGAACATTCAGATGGAACAGATTCTGCTTGCATAGGGCAACTCATGAAAACACACAAATGAAAATAAATAGTCCATGTACAGTAAAAGGTAGTGCGGAAAAGATGGATTTTGCAAAACCTACTAGACTTGGGCTTTGAAATCCTTTCTACCACAACTACCGCTCCCAAAACTTGGAGAATGTTTCTTAACCTTTTTGAACTTTGATCTTTCTCAACTATCTAATGAATATAATTAATGTCTGCTTCCTAAGACCCAAGTGAAAAAGTGCATGAAAAGGATCTGTGACAGTGGGAAGTGAATAAATATATGTTCTCTGGCTTTTGTGTGTGTGTGTGCTAAATCACTTCATTCATGTCCAATTCTTTGCAAACCAATGATCTGTAGCCTGCAGTCTCCTCTGTCCATAGAATTCTCCAGATAAGAATACTGGAGTGGGTAGCCATTCCCTTCTCCAGCAGATCTTCCTGACCCAGGGATCAAATCCAGGTCTCTGGCATTGCAGACGGATAGGCAAGGACTATTATTTGGGGGGTTTACATTTTGTGATGGAAAATGCATGACTTTCATTTGGTTGGACATATCAGATCTCCTGATCCTGAGAAAGTTACATAACCTCTCTGAACATCAATGTTTCTTTTTTTGTTGGACAAATCCTGATTGAGCATCTACCATATTTGAGGCACTGGACTAGGCCAGCAGAGGCATGGCCAACACAATTCCTGACCTCCAGGGACCCACACTACTTGTCTGCAGTAGGTACCTTCATCCTGCCCCTGTAGTGCCGAAGGACAAGAGACACTGTGTGTCAAATACCACTGGGCACATAGCAGTTTAGTCTGCCTCAAACAAAATTCTTCCATGAAGGATGGAAGAATGCCAAAGAGAAGGGTAGGGGGTATGTACTGGTTTTTTGTGGCTGTCACAAATGGCCATAAACTTAGTGTTTAAACAACACAATATTACCATCTTCCAGTTCTGAGGGTCAGAATACTGACATGGATCTCACTGGGGTAAAATGTATGCATGAGGAATGTTGCATTCCTTTCTGAAGACTCTAGGGGGAGAGCTAAGGACTGAATTGTGTTCACCCCAAATTTATATGTTGAAGCCCTAACATCTCATGCAACTGTCCTTGGAGCTAAAGCTTTTAGGAAGTTATTAAAGTTAAGTAAGTTATTAAAGTTAAGTTCATCCCCTGGAGAAGGAAATGGCAACCCACTCCAGTATCCTTGCCTGGAGAATTCCATGGACAGAGGAGCGAGGAGCCTGGTGGGCTACAGTCCATGGGATCACATGAGTCGGACACCACTTAGTCCTTTCTTTCTTTCGTAAGGTCATAAGTTTTCCTAGGTGGTGCTAGTGGTAAAGAACCCACCTGCCAATGCAAGAGACACAAGAGATGTGGGTTTGATCCCTGGGTCAGGAAGATCCCCTGGAGGAGGACATGGCAGCCCATTCCAGTAATCTTGCCTGGAGAATCCCATGGGCAGAGGAGCCAGGCAGGCCATGATCTATAGGGTCGCAAAGAGTCGGACATGACTGAAGCGACTTAGCACGCACACACAAGGTCATAAGGATGGAGTCCTAATCCAACAGGACTGGGGATTGGTGGCCTTATTACAAGAGGAAGAGAGAAAGAGATTGCTCACCCTGTGTGCAGATACCAAGAAAAGACACCACCCACAAGCCAGGAAGAGGACTTGATCTTGACCTCCAGCCTCCAGAGCCATGAGAAATCAATTTCTGTCACTTAAGCCACCCAGGCTATTCTGTAATGGCAGCCTGAACAGACTAATACAAGAAAGCTTTTTTTCCATTTTTCCAAATTCTGAAGTCTCCTCCATTCTTTGGTTCATGGCTCTCCTCTTCCAGCCTCCAAGCCAGCAATGTCACTTCTCTGAATATAGCTGGGAAGGGTTCCCTGCTTTTCATGACTCACGTGATTCAACTGGACCCACTTGGATAATCCAGCAGACTCTCCCCCATGTCAGGGTCCTCAACCCTAATCACATCTGAAAAATGTCTTCTGCCTTTGAAGGTAATACCCACAGGCTCCAGGGACAACGATGTCTTTGGGGAGCCATTATTCTGCTTACGGCAGGGCCCAGGGAGGTCTGTTCGGAATCCAGGCACAGATTCTGGAAGAATATATAAGTGCACAGAAAGAGAGATGAGAAAGTCACGCTTTGTGTTTCCAAGGCCCAGCATCTCTGCCACAAAGAATACACTCTGCCAAACGGAGTGTAAATGGTCTGGTCAGACATTTCCCAGCAGACATGGTCCCCAAATACCAAGAGTTAGCAGGCCTGGTTTGCTGATGTCTTTTCTATAGCATACACTTGATTCTGATCATTGATAAAAGATCCCCCAGCAGGGGGGCTCCAGGAATGAGTACTCTAGGAACCCCCACCACTGCGTTCCTGAGACAAGAGAAGGACTTCCCTGGGGCCATCTCCAGGAAGAGAAGGGGAAGGGGCAGCATTTGAAAGCCCCAGGCATTTACCTGAAAGAGACTACTTTCAAAAAATTTAATTTTATTTTTAATTGGAGGATAATGAGTTTACAATATTGTGATGGTTTCTGCTATACATCGACACACATATACATTACCACATGTGAAATAGATAGTCAGTGGGAATTTGCTGTATGATGGAGGGAACCCAAAGCAGAGGCTCTGTGAAAGAGACTATCATACACTGGAATGAATGAATGAAGGTCACTCAGTCGTGTCTGACTCTGTGATCCCATGGACTACAGCCCACCATGCTCCTCTGTCCATGGAATTCTCCAAGCAGGAACACTGGAGTGGGTTACCATTCCCTTCCCCAAGGGCATCTTCCCAACCCAGGGATTGAACCCATGTCTCCTGCATTCCAGGTGGATCCTTTACTGTCTGAGTCACCAGGGAAGCCCTTTATAACTGAAAGTGAAAGTGAAGTCGCTCAGTCATATCCGACTCTTTGCGACCCCATGGACTGTAGCCTACTAGGCTCCTCCCTCCATGGGATTCTCCAGGCAAGAGTACTGGAGTGGGTTGCCATTTCCTTCTGAAAGGGGCCAGCTAAATCCCAAAGGGAGAATTATTGTTCATCATCAAGGCTGGTTCCCAGTTACCCTGAGAGGTGGGGCAGGGGTGCTCCTAGGGAGATTGATCCTTTCATTGTTAATAAGCAAGTCACACTTTCTTTCCCCACCTGAGGTTGGCAAGTGTTTCTGTTTGGCCTCACACAATGTTTTATATAGCTACACTTATGATGCACTCCAAGAAATGAGTTTCACATTTCCTCCTGACTGCCCTCAATTACATGCCCACTGGGCTGCTCCCCTTTATGTTTCTTCCTGGAGCCCTAACATGGGACACCTGGGAGACCCCCTTGACCCAAACTTTGCCAAGAATCACAGCTTAAGCTCTGCCTAGAGGCAGGAACAGAGAAGGCAATGGCACCCCACTCCAGTACTCTTGCCTGGAAAATCCCATGGATGGAAGAGCCTGGTAGGCTGTAGTCCACGGGGTCACTAAGCATCGGACACGACTGAGAAACTTCACTTTCACTTTTCACTTTCATGCATTGGAGAAGGAAATGGCAACCCACTCCAGTGTTCTTGCCTGGAGAATCCTAGGGATGGGGGAGCCTGGTGGGCTGCCGTCTATGGGGTCAGAGTCGGACACGACTGAAGTGACTTAGCAGCAGCAGCATCAGAGGCAGGAGGGTGAACCAGATGTCTTCTAGTTTAATGAGTCTGTGGTGGGTAATGCAGGGTGACTGTAACAAAAAATTGATTGTCAATATTCATTGAGCTATTGCAAGCTGAAAAGTCTGCTTGCCAGGAGGTTAAAGCCTCCTTCCCAGAGCGGCGCCTCCACCTCCCCCTCACCTGGCTATTTTGCAGAATGGTAGCTATAACACAGAGGGGTACAAATAAAAATCTTATTGGTTTTTCTTACTTTCAAAACATTCCCCTCCCACAAACATCAGTGACTGTGAAGTTTGAACCAAATATCCTGATTATTTTGCCTGGGAAAGAATGATTTATTCCCCCCAATGATTTTATCCTGATAAATATACTATTTCTTAGCATGCCACACAGATGCACACTCACCTCCAACATAGTCAGCGACCCTTCAACAAGACAGGGAGCTGTGAGTGTGCAGCTGATCCAGGTGGTCTGCCATCCACCTGCTGGGCTGTCTTCACCTGCACGCACCTCCTCAGGGGCTCCCTGCTTCACCTGCCCTCAGGACACTGGCACAAAGCCCGGTCATAGGCAGGTACCAGGTAGTCAGGGAGTCAGTGTTCCCCGCATGATGGCTAATTTCCACATTGGGGTAACCGAGAGTCTGCGGAAGAGTTTATCTTAAAGTTTAAGAAAAATTTCCAGGTGTTTCTGAAGCATGGAGCATCCAGTGTCTGTGGATACAATTAAATCAGTCTGATGCTCACTTGTACCTTTTGCCACTTGGCAGCACAGAAAAGGACTGTCACCCCGCAGTAATTCTGAGCTCCCAGCTTTCTCTTTGATCCATGTTCCATTTTCCCAGGCCACATATTTTGGGAAGATATTTTTCACAAGAGTAGAGCTGAATGATTTTCCTCCCTTTTTCTCCTAACTGCTTCCTGTGCCTGGAGGCATTCACAGGTCACTGCTCTGTATCCACATGTTGCTCATTCACCTTGAGAAACATTGCCCCTTTGCGGCTCCAGTTTCATCGGTTTGTTCTCCAGGTTCATCTGAATTTCACACAGGCCACTTGTGCCTCAAGCATGCCTGTCTTTTAGTTACACATAAAAAAAAACTAAGTCAAAGATCTGAACTCCATTCTTTTTCCTTCCTAATTACAAGGTGTCCATAACTTATTATCTAAGATGCCAGGTTAGGGAGAATGTGAACTTTGGGGAGAAACAGACCTGAGTTTCAATTCTGGCTTTGCTATTTATTAGCTATGTGACCTTGGGCAAGTTGCTAAATCTCTCTCAGCCTTAACAGAATGCTTCTCTCTGCCAGGGGGAGAGAAGCTCACTGAGGCTGAAGCTGCAAATCCCACTTGGAT
This sequence comes from Cephalophus harveyi, assembly GCA_006410635.1. Lineage (NCBI taxonomy): Eukaryota > Metazoa > Chordata > Mammalia > Artiodactyla > Bovidae > Cephalophus > Cephalophus harveyi. Next base: position 404,606 of record SJYT01000329.1, read on the forward strand.
AAGGGAGGACCACTGTGGCTGTCCACTGGACATGTGGACAGTGTGAGCCCAGCATCCCAGGTGGCGTTAGTGGTAAAGAACCCATCTGCCAATGCAGGACATGTAAGAGACCCAGGTTTGATCCCTGGGTCGGGAAGATCCCCTGCAGGAAGGAATGGTAACCCACTCCAGTATTCTTGCCTGAAGGATCCCATGGCCAGAGGAACCTGGTGGGCTACAGTCCACAGGGTCGCAAAGAGTTGGACATGACTGCATGCAGAGCTTTCTGTTTGTAACCAAGACTCTGCACCAATTCCATGGCCCATGGCTCACATCTTTCTCATTTCTGGGCTCATGGCCCATTGAGTCCTATCTGCCTCCTCTGGGATCCATTGACCCTTGCATCTCTCCTGATCACCCATCAGAGCAAATCTTCCAGAGTCTGTGCAAAGGAAGGCCTGTCTCCTCTAGACCTCAGATGTTTCAGCATGCTACTTAGTAAGGGCACAGACTTTGAAAAAATTAAAAGGTGAATGTGCACTAGATGTGCAGGAAATTGGTGAAGAGACCCTGTGGGCTGTGGGTGAAGCTCTGGCTGTAGCATCTGCTGCAGTTTGTCCCCACCACATCACCGGCTGCCACCGCCCACCCTGAAGGCTGCGGGGATTCCGAGGAGTAAGGGAAGGTGTCTGAGGGTGACAGTCCTGCTTTCCATGAAGAGAGTCAGGTTGTCAGAAGCCCACCTGAAACCCTTAGGGAGCAACAAAGGGGACAAGGTGGAAACAAGGAGGGGGAAGGGGGACATAAACCCAGCAAGAAGTCCCCAAACCCGAAAGACAAAGCACCCACACCAGACACCAGCGCTGAGTGTAGACAGCCCGGGGCATAGATTCTCCTTGCCTCTGCACAAGCCTCCACTGAAACACAAACACTTTTGGGAAACAAGTGCCACCAGCATGTGCACATATGTGAATGCACACGGACACACACACACATGTGTGTGTGCGTACACTCTCATTCATCCCATAGCCTGGTGGAAACCCAGCTCAGTCTGGCTGAGCCTTCCCCGGTGACCCTCTCTCAGGCTCAGCTCCAGGTGACACCTTCCTGCACACGCAGCACAGTGGGGTGGGGTGGAAGTACACCCTGGGGTGAGTAGCATCCCTCTTTAATCGGACAAATTCTGTTCTCAGAAGGAGGCAGAATGAGCCAGTTGAAGACTGTTACATATTTCAGTTCATGAGGGTTTCCCCATGCACCACGGAGACCAGGCTCTGGTGTTTGCCTAATGTAAGCAGTTAGCCATTCTAAGTTAGGGAACTACTACTGACGATCACCAAGTTGAGGGGAGGGTGGTCGAGTGAGCCCCTTTGTTGGCAGAACTTTAAGAAAATGGGGCTTGTTAATGCCTCTGGAGTCTTCCCACGAGGCGCAGTGGTAAAGAATCTGCCTGCCAATGCAGGAGATGCAGTTAGATCCTTGGGTTGCAAAGATCCCCTGGAGAAGGAGGTGGCAACCCACTGCAGTATTCTTGCCTGGAGAATTTCGTGGACAGAGGAGCCTGGCGGGCTACAGCCTGCTAAGTCACTTCAGTCGTGTCCGACTCTGTGTGACCCCATAGACAGCAGCCCACCAGGCTCCCCCATCCCTGGGATTCTCCAGGCAAGAACACTGGAGTGGGTTGCCACCTCCTTCTCCAATACGTGAAAGTGAAAAGTGAAAGTGAAGTTGCTCAGTCGTGTCCGACTGCTCGCTACAGCCTATGGAAGCGCAAAGAGGCGAACACAACTGAGCGCACACACATACACAATGCCTCTGGCAGATTAAAGAGTTTCAGTGTGATTAGGGGGAGGAAAAGATATTAGACAACCTCCCGACTCTTTTTCCGGTTCCTGAACAAAAGCCCTGAGTAAGTCTGGTCCCATAAAGCCCTGCAGATAAGCCCAAGGTCTGATTTTCTGTGAAGCTGTTTTCATGTCTTAAACTCACACAGTCTTAAGAATCTCCTATTTTGCTGGCCCTGCCTTCACCCACTTCCGTGAGGATTTCTGCTCCTAGCCCCTGGTGTGGGGCAGCAGAACCCTGTCCCCACCCCAGCTAAGAAATAGACCAGCCTGAATGCAAGTGCTCAGGGTCCCAACCGTCTCTTTTCTCTCTCTCCCCGACCCCAACACCCCTGGTGACAAGTTGTTAAGACTTCACCTCCCAAGGCAGGGGGAGCAGGTTCAATCCCTGATAGGGGAGCTAAGATCCCACACGCCTTGTAGTCAAAAAAATTAAAACATAAAATAGAAACAATACTGTAACAAATTCAACAAAGGCTTTAAAAACGGTCCACGCCAAAAAAAAAAAAAAAAATTCTTAATAAAAAATTACAGAAGGAACCCAGGATGACTTGTTCTAGCCGATTGGCAACATCCTTAAGTGATCATGCAGTTTTTCCTGAAGGAGAGAAAGAAGGTGAATCTAAGAAAGTAAAACACTCAGGAAAGCCGCACAGGGTGACGTCACTGCCAGAGTACTCAGTGGCCAAGGAGACGGAGATTCCGTCAAAGTCCACGCCAGGAAGTGGTTGGACAACTTGGATAAATCATAGAATTAGAGCATCAGTGTCATTTACCAACCCAACCAGCACAAGCTGCCAGTCAGCCCTGGGCACAGGCTACTTCCCAGGAAGAGGCGGTGAAGCTTCACACCAATCCCCCCCTCACACCTGCTGGGTGACTTCGGACTTCAGTTTCCTAGACCGTAGAATGAAGAGTGTGTGATTCTAGTTCTACAAGCTCATGTTATTCCTAGAGTTTCTAAGGCCCATAACTCTGTCTCTGCTCACATGGCCCAGTAAATAAATATTTCTTCTTCCTGGTGCACAGATGTAGTCAGCAAGTATGCTCACGGGTCTCCAAGAAGTTAGCAACTCTATTTTTGGAAGGACAATCCCCAGCTGGGGTGTCCAAAAAAAGGACAAATCATCAACAAATAACTTAGCCTTTGGTATTTCAAACACATCATAAAATGAATGGCGAGGGATTTAATAGACTTGGGTTGAGGGAATCTGCCTTATATGCAAAAGAGTCCAAAAACATCATAAAAAAATAAAAAAGACCTTGCCAAACTCATAAATAAACATCTCCAAGTCCTGATATCATGTTTTCCTGGTGCATTCCTCAATTTCACTGGCTATAATGGGTTCTTGTTGAAACCTGGATTTCACAACTTTTGTTTTGAATATTCCTGGCAGCACCAGGGAGGATCAGATTTCAAAAAGAACATTAGGCCTTTGGTGGGGGACAGGGTAGCAGTAAGCACAGTCATAGGATTTCCTCTGTAGACCTTTTTCATCTTGACCTTCTTGCTCCCTCTGCCCACCAGCACAGAAATTCAAGAAAGACCCGGCAGGGCAGAGCTGTTAAAGGGACAGAATGCCATTGTACGGATGCTGTTGGTACCCGGCCCATCTTACCATTCTTTGGACTCTTCACCATTCTTGTGTATGTCAACTTAACACCTTCCAATTGTAAGAGGCTATGCTGAACCAAGAGCCTTTTCTGGTTGCTGGAGTCCTCTCTGCCTGGGCACTGGAGGCTGAAAGTGCCCGAAGAAACGCTCACTGGGAGCAATCTTAACCTGCTAGCAGATGGGAGTAGTGGACCAATGAATGCCCCAGCTCCCCTGCACCTCAGGAAGGACAGCTCTGAGCAAGCTTCTCCCCATCTCAGATCTCCAGTGGCTGGCCCCTCGGGTGCTCAGGAACACACCAGCTGTTGCTTCTCCCCCTTCTCTGCCTCACTTCTTTGCTCTCCTATCAGTTCTTCCTAGGATCACCTCCCAGATAAATAAATGACTCCTTGGAAGCTCAACCTGAGAAAGCCATTCAGTGTAATTAGACACATAATCAGATTTTTACACGCATACACTTTTAGTTGTAGACAAGGATATATAGACAACCTTTCCAGATATGATTTAAGGGATCTCCAAACTATTTATTGCAGTGGGATCTAAAAAACAGCCTCTTGTTAAGGAGGTTATAACTACTAGGGCTTCCCTGGTGGCTCAGACAGGAAAGCGTCTGCCTGCAATGCGGGAGACCTGGGTTCGATTCCTGGGTTGGGAAGATCCCCTGGAGAAGGAAATGGCAATCCACTCCAGCACTCTTGCCTGGAAAATCCCATGGACGGAGGAGCCTGATAGGCTACAGTCCATGGGGTCGCAAAGAGTCGGACACAACTGAGCGACTTCAGACTCAGACATTCAGAGCTTTACATTACACTCCCTCGTGGCTCAGCCAGTAAAGAATCTGCCTGCAGTGCAGGAGACCCAGCTTTGATCCCTGGGTCAGGAAGATCCCCTGGAGAAGGGAACAGCTACCCACTCCAGTGTTCTTGCCTGGAGAATTCCATGGACAGAAGAGCCTGGCAGACTATAGTCCATGGGCTCACAAAGATTCAGACACAACTGAGTGACTAACACTTTCCTTTCATCTTTTTCTTTCTTTCTCTTATTGCAAAGTGATAAATGCTTATTGCAAAAAACTGTTTTTAATATAACTAAGCAAATAGGATAAAATTTACATCATCAATAATCTTATCACCCAGGTTGCATTACTGTTGATATTTTGGTGAGCATCTTTTCAAGTGCAAGGATGAATGTGTGTGTGTGTACACATGCTCACAAACAGAATCATGATGGTTACACTGTTTGGAATTCATTTGCTTCCATTGAACAATGTCTTAAACATCTTTCATATTCTTCTGCTACTGCATTTTAAGAGCAGAACAGTTTTCTGTTGTGCAGTACTGCCTTAATTCATTTAATCAATTGCTCTTCATTAGATATTCAGGCTGACATTTCATATTTAAAACAGACATTAGTTCTGTTGATCCTCTCCACAACCTGGGAGAATTTGGGTCAAATGGAACAGGGATTGTTTGGCCAATGAACCAGCAGGGCCCATCTCATAAAGGAGGCAGGAATAAAACATTGAAGCATAACAAGGACTATTAAGTGCTAGACTCTGTGGAACTGAACTTAAGTCACCTTAAAGATGCCAATTTATCCCCTACCCTGCACACGTGCTTTTAATGAGGCCTCCATTCATGGACCCCCAGATTAACGGATATTGTACCATATCACCTTAATCTCTGGAACCACTATTGATTGAGCGAGGATGGATACCTGACCCACGGGAGGATAATCCACTGGCTGGCCAGACTTATGGTTTCTGTGTCCTGGTTCAAAAGAATGAACCAAATCAACCATAGTCTTGTCTTCCCAGGAGTTGGAGCTAAGAGATGGAGGGGAAGGCTTCTGGTCCTCTGTAGGCACCAGTGAGCATGAGTTTCGGGCAGGGGACCGGGTGTGGGGCCATTTGCACATCAAAGCCATGAGACAGCATTGCTCAGAGGAAGGTTGGGAAGTAAAGATTGGGTAAAAATAACAGGGAGAAGCAAATAAGGAGGGAGCAGAGGGTGGAACTGGAGATTCAGGAGCTGCCAGCTCCATTCTCAGTTCACACCCAACCCTGAAGCCCATTCGTGTCTATTCCTTGCTGTATTCTTGAATCGCTTTCCCAGATACAACCTTTCTTTTGTTATTTCTTAACTTGAACTCATCTGAGTCAGTCTATTCTCTGTTAACGAAAGATTTCTTAGCTTGGATATAAAGCCTACAGACCTGCACACATGGAGGAAGTCAGCAAGTGCTGGAATTGCTGGGGGGATACTCAGGGCGGAAGCGAGATGTATCCTGGCCTTAGGAGGTGAGTGGGAATGGGATGCCAGCGATGAGCTGGAAGACAGGCTGAGATGAAGGGACAAGCTCGGCAGGTCTAACAGAGGGTCCTTGCGAGAGCACTGGGTCTTTTTGGAAGAAGGAGAGTGACGGGCAGGAGGGGAGGAGGAGCCCCAGTGAAGATCAAGAGAGACCTCCGTTTCATGGCAGAATGCCTGAACAGTGTGAAGAAACTAATGCCGAAAGATGAGCCCACCAGCATCACCTGATGGCTAAAACCTGGAGGGTGCTGTTCGCTCAGTCGTAGCTTAGGAATCGAGGTGGTGGAAGAGAGGGGTAGAATGATGCGTCCTGGACACCTGAGCCTCCCCCACTGCCTCAGTTTCCCCACCCTTAGGACAGAGACAGTGTCCTTCTCTTCAACCATCCACAGCTCACCTGGAATTCCTCCACAAATTACACATCAGCCCTGCTACAACCTCACCCTGGAGCCGGCAAAAGACTGCCCAGGACTGAGGCAGAGAGTTAGCACAGCTTTGTCCTTGAGAGCATCGGAAAGCTGAGGACTCAAACGTTTCTGGGTGGAAATCATGTCGCAGTGGAACATTTCTAGCAGGCAGCCGAGGAAGGTCATAATGTATATGAGCAGGTATCGGTGGCAAGAGATAGAATGAGCATGTGAGTATTACTAACAATGTGAGTATCACTAACAATGTGAGCATTACTAACAATTCAGGAATGCAAGGCATTGCTCCCCCTGGGAAATTGAAAACAGGTGGCATCATGCACTGCCAATCAATCATCAGTCAATCAAAGTTTAAAACTTGGTTTCCAGTCCCAGATTTCCCATCATGAGTGTAGGTAAGTCATTCCCCTGTCGGAATGGAAGTGGGACCAGGTAATGGTGAAGATGTCACCCAGGGGCAATGCCCTGCTTCTCCTAGTCACCCCTGAGCTCTGGGTGGGGCGCTGGTGCAAAGCAAAAGAAGTGAATTTAAGTTGTTGCAGGAAATCTCATCTCCCCTGCTTCAGCCCTGCACTTCCCTGTGAGTCCTGGCGCTCACCTGCCCACAGGAAGCAGCACGAAGCTGACCCCTCTCTTCCCGGCCCCCTCCCCTCGATCCAACTCTACCAGAAAGGAGGCTGAACCTTTATTTGGTCCCTCCACTGCGTCCCATCCAAACTCCTCACTATCGACTGCTGCATAAATCAACCATAGTCTTGTCTTCCCAGGAGTTGGAGCTAAGAGATGGAGGGGAAGGCTTCTGGTCCTCTGTAGGCACCAGTGAGCATGAGTTTCGGGCAGGGGACCGGGTGTGGGGCCATTTGCACATCAAAGCCATGAGACAGCATTGCTCAGAGGAAGGTTGGGAAGTAAAGATTGGGTAAAAATAACAGGGAGAAGCAAATAAGGAGGGAGCAGAGGGTGGAACTGGAGATTCAGGAGCTGCCAGCTCCATTCTCAGTTCACACCCAACCCTGAAGCCCATTCGTGTCTATTCCTTGCTGTATTCTTGAATCGCTTTCCCAGATACAACCTTTCTTTTGTTATTTCTTAACTTGAACTCATCTGAGTCAGTCTATTCTCTGTTAACGAAAGATTTCTTAGCTTGGATATAAAGCCTACAGACCTGCACACATGGAGGAAGTCAGCAAGTGCTGGAATTGCTGGGGGGATACTCAGGGCGGAAGCGAGATGTATCCTGGCCTTAGGAGGTGAGTGGGAATGGGATGCCAGCGATGAGCTGGAAGACAGGCTGAGATGAAGGGACAAGCTCGGCAGGTCTAACAGAGGGTCCTTGCGAGAGCACTGGGTCTTTTTGGAAGAAGGAGAGTGACGGGCAGGAGGGGAGGAGGAGCCCCAGTGAAGATCAAGAGAGACCTCCGTTTCATGGCAGAATGCCTGAACAGTGTGAAGAAACTAATGCCGAAAGATGAGCCCACCAGCATCACCTGATGGCTAAAACCTGGAGGGTGCTGTTCGCTCAGTCGTAGCTTAGGAATCGAGGTGGTGGAAGAGAGGGGTAGAATGATGCGTCCTGGACACCTGAGCCTCCCCCACTGCCTCAGTTTCCCCACCCTTAGGACAGAGACAGTGTCCTTCTCTTCAACCATCCACAGCTCACCTGGAATTCCTCCACAAATTACACATCAGCCCTGCTACAACCTCACCCTGGAGCCGGCAAAAGACTGCCCAGGACTGAGGCAGAGAGTTAGCACAGCTTTGTCCTTGAGAGCATCGGAAAGCTGAGGACTCAAACGTTTCTGGGTGGAAATCATGTCGCAGTGGAACATTTCTAGCAGGCAGCCGAGGAAGGTCATAATGTATATGAGCAGGTATCGGTGGCAAGAGATAGAATGAGCATGTGAGTATTACTAACAATGTGAGTATCACTAACAATGTGAGCATTACTAACAATTCAGGAATGCAAGGCATTGCTCCCCCTGGGAAATTGAAAACAGGTGGCATCATGCACTGCCAATCAATCATCAGTCAATCAAAGTTTAAAACTTGGTTTCCAGTCCCAGATTTCCCATCATGAGTGTAGGTAAGTCATTCCCCTGTCGGAATGGAAGTGGGACCAGGTAATGGTGAAGATGTCACCCAGGGGCAATGCCCTGCTTCTCCTAGTCACCCCTGAGCTCTGGGTGGGGCGCTGGTGCAAAGCAAAAGAAGTGAATTTAAGTTGTTGCAGGAAATCTCATCTCCCCTGCTTCAGCCCTGCACTTCCCTGTGAGTCCTGGCGCTCACCTGCCCACAGGAAGCAGCACGAAGCTGACCCCTCTCTTCCCGGCCCCCTCCCCTCGATCCAACTCTACCAGAAAGGAGGCTGAACCTTTATTTGGTCCCTCCACTGCGTCCCATCCAAACTCCTCACTATCGACTGCTGCAGCTGCTGCTAAATCGCTTCAGTCGTGTCCAACTCTGTGCGACCCCATAGACGGCAGCCCACCAGGCTCCCCCGTCCCTGGGATTCTCCAGGCAAGAACACTGGAGTGGGTTGCCATTTCCTTCTCCAATGCATGAAAGTGAAAAGTGAAAGGAAGTCCCTCAGTCATGTCTGACTCTTCGCAACCCCATGGACTGCAGCCTACCAGGCTCCTTCATCCATGGAATTTTCCAGGCAGGAGTACCGGAGTGGGGTGCCATCGACTTCTCCACACTATGGCCTAGAAGGCTCCAAATGACATCTAGGACCTGTCCTGTTAGGCAGACTCCCCAGGGCAGCCATTCTACTGACAGGCTGCTCTGGGTCAGACCCTTCTCCTTGCTCCAATCAGCTGAGGCCAGAGTAGCTGAGTCTCCTGTGAGAGGACAGGCAGGGCTGCTCCCCAAGCCCGTCATCCAGGACCCAGGGATTCACATGAACCATTTCCTAGGAAACGTTCCAGGAAAAAAGCCCAGTCGGAATGGAAACGGGGACCAGTGTGCAGCACTCAGCCCAGTCCCATGGAGGGGCTCCGACTCCACCAGGGGCCCTGGGGAGGCATCAGAGTTGCCTGAGTTGTGGGTGTGGGGTGGACAGGCAGGGTGTCTAGATGCCCACACCCATCAGTCGGTCCACACTCCTGGGTCTCCGTGCACCCTGGACCCAAGGGAAGGCGGTCAGTCTACCAGGAGAGAGGCATCAATGCCAGATGCCGGCAAGTGTGAGCAGACCGCCGCATGGAGTGCAGCACTGGGTCCATCTGAACTGGAGCCGGTCACAAAGGCCGCGGTGGGGGTCTTCCTTCTTCCTTTGCAGTGAGACTCTGGAAGATCCCTGAGCTCGCATGGTGGTCTGGGAGCTTGTTACATCTGATCTGGGATGGAGCAGCACTGGGGATGCCAACTGTGGCTCACGGAGGAAACCACACAGCTGTCTCATCCCTGCTGGGATGGAAACAGAGATCCTCCAGCTCCAGGCGACTCTGCTCCTCCCTCATCAGAGGATGTGCAAGGACCACGCTTCCTTCCCTCCCCCCAAGCCCTCCTCCTCAACCTCTGTTTCTGTTGGAACAACCTCATTCACAACAGCCAGGTGAGTGTTCATTGAACCTTTTCTTCCATTTTGTTTTCTATGCACAGATAATTATGCACATCAAGTTGCCATGCGGGGGTAAATATTGTAATTTGGCTTCAGGGATATTAGGCATAACCTGGTTTTTGTTTCCTCTGCCTTGCCGGTGAAACAGAGAGCATGGCATCTCCTCCTGGAGGGGCTTGGACTACAAATAAGGCTTTTAATATGAAAAAAAAAAAATCTTTTCTGAGCCCTGCTGTGCATCCTTCATCTTCTGAATAGCAGCATCATTTGTGACATCCGGTGGCGGGCAATTCAGCCGGTGAGTCATGCGCCAGTGAGACATACGCTCCAATACCATCATGCGATGACAGGCAGCCCGCAATCAAGCGATCAAATGTTGGACTTTTATTAGCAGATTAAACAAGAAGCTTTCTCCAGAGGTTTCTAAATCAACAGAGCCCATGCTTATTGCCCACTCACATTTATACTCAAAGAATGCTAGGCATCATTTACATGTGAATCCTCACCTTGCTGCTCCAGGAGAGGAGAAAGCAAGTCACAGCAGGCTGACTTCTTTCCCTAGGCTGGAGGAAAGCATTCTAACCTAGAAAACAAATTGAGGTTGCCTGATGTAACAGGGCCACCGAGTGAATGGGGCTGGATTCCAGTTCAGGGCTGGGCCTGTGCTTCATGGACATCTCCTCGGAATCTATCTTGAGATCTCTATGAATTAGTGTGGAGCTTGCTTCCCTGGTGGTGCAGAGGTTAAAGTGTCTGTCTGCAATGTGGGAGACCTGGGTTCGATCCCTGGGTCGGGAAGATCCCCTGGAGAAGGAAATGGCAACCCACTCCAGTATTCTTGCCTGGAGAATCCCATGGACGGAGGAACTTGGTGGGCTAGAGTCCACAGGTCGCAGAGTTGGACACGACTGAGCGACTTCACTTTCACTTTGGATACCAAAGGAGCTCCTGGTTCTGGCTCTGGAAGGTGGCATGGGCTTCTCCCCAATGGATGCTCTGAAGGTCACCTCTATCAGAACCCTACAACTGAGAATAAATCAAAAGTGGACTTCTATTCCCTCAAAATCTGCCAGAAAACTGGGCAAGGGTGACTGAGCAGCTTGGGGCCATGAATGGCTTTTATAATATTCGCTCAGAATAACCTTACGGGATGCCCAGGAGCTGTCCGTGCATGTGGTTCATCCTCTGTGAGGTGGCTGGAAATGGGAAACAAGAAGGGTGTCCCGGGACTTCCCTGGTGGTCCAGTGGTTGTGACTCCTGCTGGTAATGCAGGGGGCAGGGGTTCAATCCCTGGCCAGGGAACGAAGATCTCACATGTTGCACGGTGCAGCCAAAAAAGAAAGAAAAAGTGCGGCCCTTCCTCTCTGCACTGAAGGCTGACTTCTGGCAGAACAGCAGTGAGGGGATTTCAGCTGAGGATGTCGGCTTAAGTGTGTCTCTCCTGGTGCCCGGCTGTGTGCCTGGACCAATGACCTCTTGTTCAGTTTCTCGAGTCTTGAAGCCAAGAGTGCTTTTCTCTAGGAACTGGCTTGCAGAAAGCAGAGAACGTTTACACTAAGGTTTAAGGGATGCTGTGATTTAAAAAGAAAAATTAAGGCGCCTGGGAGGAAAAGTAAACACATTATTTTAAAGCTAATTAAACAGGCTTTATTTAGTACCTGCCAGGTGCGATGGATCGAAGGGGATATACAGTTTAATAAATCTCCAATTTCAGGGGGCTTATGATCCCAGAGGGTAAAGTAGTTTGGAGTGAGATGATGAAAGGCAGAATGTGGGAGGTGAGAGGCGCCTGCACACAGACTCAGAGGCACGGCCACAGAGCACTGGGCGCCGTCCCCACACAGAGCCTGAGGACAGCCTCTGACAGAGCCTCCGTCAGAGCGAAGGCTTCTGCAGCTTCCTGTGGTCCCAGCGCCGCCACGAGGACCTCACCTCGGCTCACTCGTGAAATCTTCACGTCCGTGCCATGAAGAGGGGCCACCATCATTCCCACTTCACAGGTGACCAAAGTGAAACACAAAGGGGAAGCAGAGCACCCTCCCATCCTGCCCAGGACCACCTTCTCTAGAGGACTCCTTGGCCCTTTTTCGTCTTGTTACTTCTCTTGCCTCTGTGGCACTCAACTATATCAGCTTGGGCTGCACACAGCAATTCAACTCGACAAATCTGTACCAGATTTCAGGGCAGTGTGGCATCAGGAAGGACCAAGGCAGGGGCCCCACCCTCAAGGAATCTATAATCCAGCAACAAAGATGACCTTGGATATAGACTCAAACCAAATTCACAGTGGAACGCCCCATGTGCTGAGAAAAGGGAAGGATCATTTACTGTTAAGGATGGATTTGAAATGATAACCAGATATGGTATATCTTTTTAAACAAGTAATGTTGGGTTTTTTCATGATCATGAAAGTAGGAACTCATTGGAAAATATAGGGAGGATAAAGAAGAAAACTAAAATTATTCATAATCTCACCAACCAGAGAAAAACATTATTATATGTTGATATATTTCATTCCAATCTCTTCTATCTGCAAATTAAGGCTTGTTAGAAAAAATAGCAATAGAATAATACTGTTTATGTAATTTTGTATCAACATTTTATCATGAGCATTTTCCATTGTCGCTAAAAGTTGTTTGACACATAATCTTTAAAGGCTATATGACACATAATTTTTAAAGTTTATATAACACGCTCACACATGGACATACCATAATTCACCAGTCCATTTTACTGTTGCTGGCTGTTTACATTTTTGCCAGGTTTTGCTAAAAACAATGCTGCAATATCTACTGTGGATGTTATTTTTCTCAAATCTTGCGTGGAATCTGCCTTCTGTAAAAATGGTTAAACATTTGTAAGAAATTACAAAATGTCTAATGAAACCTTATTTGTTCTGTTATTGACATTGCTGTTCTAAGAAAGCCAGGTGTCCTAGACCGTGGAGGAACCAACCCAGTCTCATGCGCCCAGGAGAATCCGCCTTCTCAGGCCTCACGCCATCTTATTGGGTCCACTGGCCAGCTGGTAGATGCACCCTCCTGTTCACCATCTTGCCATACAGTAGCCAAGTGGCTCCCAGCATCTCCACTTCTATCCCAAATATCAACGGTAAAGTAAAAAATGTTTCCTTTGGCCGAGGAAACATTACTCTCCCAAGTCCTTAGAAATGAGTCTTGTTGGTCCACTTTGAGTTACATGTCCAGCGTATATTATTTGATAGTCATGAAGGTCAAGGAGATGAAAGTTCTGGCTGGGCAGACCTATGTCTTAAAGAGTTTCCACCTATGCCACTTTTATGTAAGCAAATAGTAAAATGGGCTAGCCTGGAGCAGCTCCAACCACCAGTCTCTTGGGATAACCCTGACCACAGCTTAAATTCAATCTGCCCCCAAATACATCTGTCTTCTCTGCCAAAGCACGTGCTTTCTCCTGTGTCCCCTTGTCCCTGGAAGTCATCATTACATGTGGGAGACCCTGGGCATCAGCTCACCTGGATCCTATTTATATCCCACCCCCCACCTCATGGTGCAGTGGTAAGGAATCCGCCTGCCAATGCAAGAAACGCGAGACACACAGGTTCAATCCCTGAGTCAGGAAGATCCTGTGGAGTAGGAAATGGCCTCCTGTTCCAGCATTCCTGCCTGGAAAATTCTATGGACAGAAGAGCCTGGTGAGCTACAGTCCACAGGGTTGCAGAGGCGGACATGACTGAGCACACACACACTCATTTGCTTGCCTCTACATCAGAGTCTATGGAAGCTAAAAACTTAATCTCCAGTGACTCACTGCTGTGTGTAGTCATGCAAACACTACTAGCCAATAATACATAAGCAAGTGATGCTTGGAGCTATTGCAGCCACCTTATAAGACCCAGAGTCATACACTAGGGAAGGAAAAGCATAGCGAAGGGCCCTGGGTCACAGAAAATGTCTCAGTATGCTGAGCTAGTCTGAACTGCCCACCTCTAGGTTTCCTTCACAGGAGACAACTAAGCCTCTACTTTTTAAAGTCATTATTATTTGCAGTCAAATGTAATTCCTAAGAGATACACCCTCTTCCCAGTCACTAGAGAACCTCAGAGTTTCTCCATCACTTCCCATAGTTACTCCTCATCACTATCCAGTCACCTAGCACTATCGATTTTACTTCTCTGGGGAAAAAACTAAAAGCCACAATCAATCAGTTGTGTGTCAGCCATGCACGGTGATACTTTACGGTATTAGCAGATCAAATATGGACTTGGTGGGAGGTTGTTAAAAAACAGACTCAAGTTGTAGATGAGTAATTAGCTACAGTTATTTTGCTAGAAAGTGTTAAGGTCCTTGCCATGTTTGGAATGTTAAAATGATTCAATTATGGTTTTTGTTCAGTCACTCAGTCGTGTCCAACTCTTTGTGACCCCATGGACTGCAGCTCATCCCTGGTTGTCCCCTTCTCCTCTTGCCTTCAATCTTTCAAACTTTATTTCAATAAAAATTTTAAAAATATTATTGAATAGCATCTCTAGCCGTGTGAAACAGAACAGAATATGACTTATAACTCAAACTGCCTTTTAAAGAGAATGGATCCTGTTAGGAGAAGCTCTTTGTCTTCCCTGGATGTAGAAATGCTTTGTGATGCTCTTTTAGGAGCATAAGCTATGGGCAGCTGAGTGACCTTGCTTACTGGAGGGGAAACTGGGGAAAAGAGAGGACAAGGGGAGGACTCAGTGATGCTGTGAGAAGGGCAGGTCATGGAGGAGCCCCAGGCAGCTGAGTGTCTAGAAAGGACTTTGAAGAAAAGGAATGAAGACACGGAGGATTAAATTGTTTGTGGTGTGATCCATTAGGAAATGATTCGCCAGCTGTTTAGGATTTCCCTGGTGGCCCAGACAGTAAAGTGACTGCCTACAATGCAGGAGACCCAGGTTCGATCCCTGGGTTGGGAGGATCCCCTGGAGAAGGAAATGGCAACCCACTCCAGGACTCTTGCCTGGAAAATCCCATAGATGGAGGATCCTGATAGGCTGCAGTCCATAGGGTTGCAAAGAGTCGGACACAACTGAGGGACTTCACTTTTCTTTCCCCAGCTCTTTAGTAACATCCTCCAAGGTTTTGTGTGAGTGACTCAGATGGTAAAGAATTTGCTCACTGTGCGGGAGACCCGCGTTCAATCCCTGGGTCAGGAAGGTCCCCTGGAGGAGGAAATGGCAACCCACTCTAGTAGTCTTGCCTGAAGAATCCCACGGACAGAGGAGCCAGTGGGGCTGTAGTCCATAGGTCGCAAAGAGTCAGACATGACTGAGCGACTAACACTTCCACTTTTTAAAAAATTTATCTTTAATTGGAGGATAATTACAATTTTGTGTTGGTTTCTGCCATACAGCAACATGAATCAGCCATAGGTGTACATATGTCCCCTTCCTCTTGAACCTCCCTCCCACCTCACATCCCATCTCACCCCTCTCGGTTGTCACTGAGCACCCATTTGAGCTCTGAGTCAGGCAGCAGATCCCCGCTGGCTGTCTATTTACAAATGGCAAAGTACATGTTTCCATGCTGCTCTCTCTCTCCTTCCCCCACTGTGTCCACAAGTCTGTTCTGTGTCTAGTCTCCACTGCTGCCCTGCAAATAGGCTCATCAGTACCATCTTTCTGGAGTCCCTATATATGCGTTAATATACAATATTTGTTTTTGTCTGTCTTACTTCACTCTGTATAATAGGCTCTAGGAGTAGGCCACTTTTAAACTGAAGAAGGGATTATTTCTCCCCCAAACAAGCACAAGGAGGAAAATACTTGAAGCAACAAGGCAATGACCCCAGTGAAAGAAGGTCACCAGAATTTGAGCACACCTGGAACTCACAGGCATCTTGGGGTGGTCTTGGGATTTCAACAAGCCATGGGTGTGGCTTTAAATTTTTAAATTTTAAATAATTTTAAATAAATTTCAAGCTCTGGGAAGCCCCAGCTGATATAAAGTCTTCATGTGATAAAGAGATGACTGTTTTCTTGAATAACATGCACCCTGCAAAAGATATATGTGAGCAGATAAGCCATGTAGCAGACCAGTAAATGTTTTTATTTACTATCTTTCTTCTTTATCAAATTCTCAGTAGCCAAAACACAAGGATGAAAGACAAGGAGATGAAAAATATAAGAACTTGAATTGAGACCCCTGTAGGGAAAATGTAGGAGGAATTATGATAGAAGTCCAGAGGGAAGGATCAGAGAAGATGGCAAGGAATAAATAATCAAAGAAATGTGAATAGAAAATGAATCTGTACTGAAAAACAGCATGCATCTTGAGATTTAAAAAAAATGCTAAGCACGATAACTTCATAAGCATAACTTTAAAATCACATCTAGACCTATGCTGGTAATTTTCTAGCCAATAAGGATGAAGAGGAAGATTCTAAAAGCTCCCAAGAGAAAATCATCTATTAAAAAACAAGAATATAAGGGCCATAAAGATCTTATGCCAGACATAATCTCCGGTGCCATGAAGAAAATGATATATCTGACTATATAAAGACTACAGATTCCTGCCATTTGTTATTCCTGCCTTTTACTGAAATCTAAAATAAAACAAAACTTTATATCTATTTGACACATATATATGTAACTAGATTAAAAAGTCTTGAAAAGGATATCAAGCCAACTTAACTGGGTGCACCTCTGGAGGAAAGAGGGGGATGACATGGAAAGAATTTTTACTATCTTTATTGTGTATTCATCTCCATTTCAATTATTGAAAAGCTGCCCTATGACTTGATGCTTTTTTAAAATATATGAAACTCATAAAAATAGAATTCCCTTTGCAGAATAACAGATGAGGAACTGCTTACTTAATAATTTCATCATTGATTCATTTATTCTGCACATATTGACTGGCCACCTACTATGTGCCAGGCATTATTTAGGCACTAAGAATACAGTTGTGAACAAAACAGATAAAAGCTCCCGCTGTTTTGGTGTTTTATACTCTAATTAGTAGAGATACTGGCTTCCCAGGTGGCATTAGTGGTAAAGAACTTGCCTGACAATGCAGGAGACATAAGAGACACAGGTTTGATCCCTGGGTCAGGATGATCCCCTGGAGAAGGGAATGGCAACCCACTCCAGTCTTCTCACCTGGAGAATTCCATGGGCAGAGGAGCCTGGCAGGCTACAGTCTATGGGATAGCAAAGAGTCGGACAAAACTAAAGTGACTTAGTACACACGTATGCAAGAAAAGACTCCCCAAGCCTCATTCTTTCTCTCTCTCTCTGCCCTGTGGGGGCTCAGTGAGAGGTGGCTGCCTGCAACCCAAGGGTGAGCTCTCACCAGCCACAGACCCTGCTGGCATCTTGATCTTGGACCATCAGTCTCTAGAACTTCGAGAAAAATATTTCTGTTGTTTAAGCCACTCGGTCTGCAGCTTTCGTTATTTTGCTATGGTTATTTGCAAGCTGACTGGCACAGACGACAGCGTGTAGAGTTTTACAGAGCAATATACTCCTAGATGCACGTTAAGCATTTTATGCCTGTTATATCCCAACAGAAAATGTAAAGGATAAAATAAAAGAATCCCTCCAGCATCACCAAGGAGAAACATCTGAACCAGGTAAACAACTGACATTTCTGGATCCTCTCTTGGATCTGGACACTGGGTCCCAGCTGAGCCACTGCCAGGAAACAGGGAGCCGGGCCAGCCTGAACTCTCAGAAGGATTCTGGGCTGGAGCAGGATGGTGAACAGGGAGGGTCCTGCTACTGAGAGACCCAGGCCTTCTTTTTCCCTCGGTTGATGGAGGATGGAGGAGGTGGCCCAACTGGGAGGGCAGAACAGGGCAGGAGATGACCTCTGCACCCTGCCCAGGCCAGTGGTCGTGGTCAAACCCTGGTGACCCCGCCTTCTGTGCTTGGTCCACCAAGAGACGCATGACTCTGAAGGCAGAGCTGTTGGTGGACAGCGAGACCCGCCCAGATGCTTGTGAGCTGGGCACACACAAGGTGGACGCGAGATGCCATGTGACAGAGTTAGCACCAAGAGTGGAATGATTCCAGTGGACATTCATTACCTGGTCTGTCGCTTGAGAGGAACATGTTCCCCTTTCCTGTTTTGCTTTCAGAACCTTGGTATATTTCATTTTCTGGCCCAAACCTGACCACATAACAGCACTTTTGACTTGAAACTGCTTTCCAGGAGAACTTCTTGAGCAATCCTGAGACAGGATGGGACCTGAGACCCTTTGCTTGCACCTGGACACACCTCTCTTCCAGCAACAAAATGCAAAGAAACTGTATGGGACTGAAAATAACTGTGTGCATGCACAGTTGGGGCTAATTTTGGACCCAAAAGATACAAAGAGATGGGGGAAAAAACCTCAACTGCCACTTCTGAGGAGCCTGGATCAAAAACAAGCTGTCGAAAGCAAAAGCAGAGTGCTATGCATGCCCTCTGCACACCATACCACCAGAGGGGTGGGCAAACCACTGAAGCTGTCCCTCCAGCCACCTCTGGACATACCCGTAGCCTCATTCCAAATAAGGAATCAACGTGCCCCACCTCTGGGAGTGAGCAAAGAACCTGTTAACTTCTCGCTCCCCTCTCCCCACCCTGGCTGCAGTGGGGCCCCCAATAAAACCTTGCCTGAATTTCCTGTCTAGTTTCTTGTCTATTTCTATTGATTGGGGAAGGCCAAGAAGTTGGGTCAGTAACAATCCTAATAAAACTTTATATCTATGCTTTTCATACGTACTCTCACTTCTAAAAATGTGGAATGACTTCCAACCAAAAATTAAAGAAAAAAATTCACTTATTCATTTAGAAAATACTATTGAATGTTGATAATAGGAAAGGCTCTGTATCCAAATCTAGATATCTAGAGAGAGTGATGATTTGCTTAAAGATTCATGGCTAAGTTTCTCTGTGCCTTTAGGAGTTTACTGATTATTAGCTAACGAAGTGAAATATGAAGGGGATTAAAGATGGAAAAAGTAAATTAATACCAGATTGGGATGAACTGAGATGAAAACATTACTGATCAATGAGAAAATGAGATGCTATTTTCAATAGGTTCATTTACACATTTTTTCAGAATACATTTTGTGAAAAGTGAGGTATAACTATGTACAAATGATCCCTTCCCATCAAGTGAACAGTCCTTGATAGTCTTATATGAAAAGGAAAATAGTTTCACTTTATTAATGTAACTGAACTTAGTTACATTATTTCTTATGAATCATCATTTGTAGATAATAGTATGAAGCTAAGAAGCTTGAAGCATCCTCCATAAAGAATTATACTTTCTCCACTGTTCCCAACAATGGGTGTAGACCTTCTGTTACAGTCTAGCTCCAACTGATGCTATGAAAGTCAGAGGTTGTGTGAATAAGGATAAATACTCTATTTTGGTCATTTCCCTAAATTTCTTCCTACTGTTAGTGAACAGAAGGAGATGTACCGAGGGTTAAATACTTTTGGTGAAACCAAGTTAGAGGCTGTTTTACTGTAGGGTGTCTCAAAGACCAGATGCACTGAGGCGCACGCTGAGCCTTACGATGGGAATGCCTTGAGTGGTATAGCCCCAGCTAACCTGCTCTGAGGGCAACCTTCCTGGAGTATCTTGCAGGCTAGTGGTCTATCAGAACACATCCCAGAAAAACAGTCTTCTGTCTGAAAATATCAGGAAAGACAGTTGTTATAAGACAAATGCCCTTCACCTTGGGCTCACTCTGCTATGCATGGCCACCGTGCTTCCTGACATTACAGGACAGCGTACAAGGCTGTCTTTGCTGGGACACCCTGGTTTCCAGTTCAGAGGCTGTGAGGCACGAAGTGGGATGTGTCTACTTGTGATCTCCAAAACATTGCCTAACTCTGACCTCTATCCTCTAAGTTTCACATCTGACTTGCAGGGTGTCTGTGCAGAGGTTACAGGGATTCCTGCGGTTGGCAAGAGACTTGGTCTACAGACAGAGGTGAGACATGGGGGCAAGGGTGGGGCCAGAGGTCCATCCTGCCCTTAGAGGTTGGCCGAGGGCACTAGGGGGGCAGGGATCCAGGCAACAGGGAAACCCTGGAGGAGGAGAGCTCAGCAGACCGGCAGGGACGGGGACAGGAGATGGTCATGACATGTTAGCTTCAGCTATGGTTCTGCAGTGATAACAAACAAAGCTAAAGTCTCCCTGTTTTAGCACAACCACAGTTTTACCTCTCACTCACCCCCCCAGCATGAGATGAGCCAGTGGCTTCGTGAGCAGCTCTTCTCCATGCGGTGACTCCAGAGCCCAAATCCTTCACCTTAGGATGCTGCCATCTTAGCCACATGGTTTCCATGGTTACTGAGGAGGAGGGAAGGAGACACAAACCACCTAACGCCATGAGCTGGAAACTTTGGAATGAAAATCCACAACCATAACTCCATGGCCCCATCCTTTTAGCCAGTCTACGCTTTCCCAGGATCCAGACGTTGACCAGCACTTAGGAAATGCTCGATAAAGTATTATTGACTTCACAGTGCAGGGTTGCTGGTTTTCAACTAAATGTATTGACTTTCCTATTTCCCTCAAACACGGAGGATATAATTCCAAAATAAAGCAGTGGACCCTCCGAGCAGGCAATTTCATGGGAAGTTCAAGCTGGCGCACCAATTGTGGGGCCTCCCATGAAGAAGACCTACTGGGTTGTTAGCTCTTTCTCTGACTCTTCAGAGCTTGTACAGACAGGCCCACTTACCCATCCCGAACACCAGCAAATCCCCTGCATCCTGCATGTGCTGCGGTATCTCTGCGAGCTGCTCCTTGGTGGCATACATGATTAACCACCACCACCACCACTAATGGGAATAACTTACAGCAACAGACAAGGGAAAACAGAGATTTGAGAGTTTCCTATTCAATGCACAACCACGCTTAGAAGTTAATAAATGTAAAAGGTTGAGAAAATTGAGCATGAGATTAAGGAATGTGACTGTTTCTCAAAACCCAGAGTATGATGAGCTTGCCCACTACAACTGCCCAAGGACTGAGAAACTGGTCTGACCTGAAGCTCTGGCTCGTACATTGAGCAGATTTCCCCCACCATCCCCACGACCCAGGGAAAATTCAATCATAGCATTAATTACTCTTGACCAGGATGAATGGGAGCGGGGATGGAGAAGCAGCAGAAAAGCACCCACAGTAAAGAGCTGTTTTCTCGGGAGCCCCCTGGGGCTTTTTTATCCTAACAAATGATGTTCATCATTGTACTAAACTAAGAAGGCATTTTTCAGTTTTAAAGGCAGGGTTGCCCAGAGCACAAGCTCTGCAGTAATTTGATGGAGGTCTCAGTTCAGTTCAGTTCAGTCGCTTAGTCGTGTCCGACTCTGCGACCCCACGCATCATAGCACGCCAGGCCTCCCTGTTCATCACCATCTCCCGGAGTTCACTCAGACTCACGTCCATCGAGTCCGTGATGCCATCCAGCCATCTCATCCTCTGTCGTCCCCTTCTCCTCCTGCCCCCAATCCCTCCCACCATCAGAGTCTTTTCCAATGAGTCATCTCTTCCCATGAGGTGGCCAAACTACTGGAGTTTCAGTTTTAGCATCATTCCTTCCAAAGAAATCCCAGGGCTGATCTCCTTCAGAATGGACTGGTTGGATCTCCTTGCAGTCCAAGGGACTCTCAAGAGTCTTCTCCAACACCACAGTTCAAAAGCATCAATTCTTTGGCCCTCATTACCTAGATTGGTCATAACTTTCCTTCCAAGGAGTAAGCGTCTTTTAATTTCATGGCTGCAGTCACCATCTGGAGTGATTTTGGAGCCCCCAAAAATAAAGTCTGACACTGTTTCCACTGTTTCCCCATCTATTTCCCATGAAGTGATGGGACCAGAAGCCATGATCTTCGTTTTCTGAATGTTGAGCTTTAAGCCAACTTTTTCGCTCTCCTCTTTCACTTTCATCAAGAGGCTTTTGAGCTCCTCATCACTTTCTGCCATAAGGGTGGTGTCATCTGCATATCTGAGGTTACTGATATTTCTCCCGGCAATCTTGATTCCAGCTTGTGTTTCTTTCAGTCCAGCATTTCTCATGATGTACTCTGTATATAAGTTAAATAAGCAGGGTGACAATATACAGCCTTGACGTACTCCTTTTCCTATTTGGAACCAGTCTGTTGTTCCATGTCCAGTTCTAACTGTTGCTTCCTGACCTGCATACAGATTTCTCCAGGCTGTCACAATTAGCATGACCGAGTGATTTTCCATTTCAGAATGCCTTGGCAAGAAGGAAAGAATAACACCCATGCCCAACCTTATGGCTAAGAAGCAATCACAAGGAGTGCTGTTCCCATCACTGCCTCCCTCTTAGTTTTAGGTGGTCTGCAGAGCCTGGTCTCTGAGACTCCAGGCAATGTCTCAGGGCGGTCCAGGCTCTGCAAAAGGGCTTCCTCTCCTGCCCCCTCCTGGTTGAGACAGATCAGCACAGACACCCCTGGGTGTACCCCCTGGGGCTTCCCTTAGTTTGTAGGGACTCACTCAGCCTTATTTGCTGAATTAAGCAATCGAGTGTTTGATGCCCTCCACACAGGTAATAGGGCTTCGCTTATGGCTCAGCTGGTAAAGAATCTGCCTGCAATGCGGGAGACCTGGGTTTGATCCCTTGGTTGGGAAGATCCCCTGGAGAAGGAAAAGGCTACCCACTCCAGTATTCTGGACTGGAGAATGCCATAGACTGTCCATGGGGTCGCAAAGAGTCGGACATGACTGAGCGACTTTCACTTCACTTTCGCACAGGGTAATCAGAGAAACATGGCTAACGATTCCTGCCTTCAAGGCTCTTGCAAGCTCACTGGAGAGATGAGGACAAACACAGGGCATCCAGAATCTTCCCAAACCATGCCAGGCAGCGGCTGTTCCAGGGCTGAAGACCTGCATGATGAAACAGTCGCTGGCATGACCTTCACCAGCAAATCACTGAAGCTGGTCCATGTTCCCCTTCTACTTCACGGATGTCCGAGCCCGGACTCCTGGGGACAGGAGACGCCTCCCCCCTCCCACAGCTCATTCTGCAGTCCCCAGCCCCACCTGCACTGTGCTGAAACCCCTGTCCTCCAGACCTCAGCCACTGCCGTGGTCACCAAGGGTGCCCCCTACCCTGTGACTCCTTCCACAGACCTAGTCCTGGGCAGCCTTGGGGATCAGAGTCTCACACAGCCCTTAGCCAAGCTAACTGTTCTGTCACTGGATTGGGTTATTTTAGTTTATTCCAGTTCCTCTTTTACTCTTAAAACATGGTGTATATCCCCTTTGTTTTTAATTGATTTATTTTTAATTGAAGGATAACTGCTTTACAGAATTGTGTTGCTTTCTGTCAAGCATCAACAGGAATCAGCCACAATACACATGTCCCTCCCTCCCCTTTGTTTTGACAGGAAACAAGTCTGTCTCCCTCTTAAGACCCACCCCTCCCTCTCCATCTAGTCAAAGCTATGGTTTCCCAGTGGTCATGTATGGATGTGAGAGCTGGACTATAAAGAAAGCTGAGCGCCAAAGAATTGATTCTTTTGAACTGTGGTGTTGGAGAAGACTCTTGAGAGTCCCTTGGACTGCAAGGACATCCAACCAGTCCATCCTAAAGGAAATCAGTCCTGAATATTCATTGGAAGGACTGATGCTGAAGCTCCAATACTTTGGCCACCTGGTTCAAAGAACTGACTCCTTGGAAAAGACCCTGATGCTGGGAAAGAGTGAAGGCAGGAGGAGAAGGGGATGACAGGGGATGAGATGGTTGGATGGCGTCACCGACTCAATGGACATGAGTTTGAGCAAGATCTGGGAGTTGGTCAAGGACAGGGAAGTCTGGCGTGCTGCAGTCCATGGGGTCTCAAAGAGTTGGACACAACTGAGCGACTGAACTCCCTCTCCGCCAACCTGTAGGCCCTAGGCTAAGTATCAGCATTTCAATATCTCTTTAGAGGGTAAATACCAACCCCTGGCCACAAAGCCCATATCTTTGTTGAAAACCCTGAGCGCAGGTGTTGGGGGTCAGCTCAGCAGCTTAGGGTCATCCCCTCTGTGGTTCTGTCTTCTCCAGGTCCCAGGGGACCAGCCACAGCCTCAGCATCCTGTCTTCATTCAGCTGTTTTTAAGGGCAGAAGGTACAGACCCTTCTGCCCACACAGCTCTCTCTTACTGGGAAAGCGAGCTATCCCTCAGCCCTCCTGAAGGCCTCCCTTCACCAAAAGAAACAAGATAGTGATTCTGTTGGCAAGGAAGGTGGGTGAACGTGAGTCAACAACAGCATCTGCCACCATCAGCCAGGGTGTCTGTGGCCACAGGTGAAGACCGCCTCTTTAGTAGTACTTTTTTTTTTTTTTTTTGGTGGGGGGGGGGCAGCTCTTTTGGTGTTAATGTAAACAGTGACACTTTTGTTTTTATAAAATGATTAAGCTGATGTCTTAAAAAAAAATTACATTGGCTGAAGCAGTGTTAATTTCTTTTATTGTAAAACAAGACTGGTGCTTCAGGCTTTGTTAACCAAGAGAAGGGGAAACTAGGGTGGGAAATTAGTGATACTGGATGGATGGCTGCCTGGCCAGAAGCTTCTAGAGGAAGAGGAGGACTAACGGAGTGGCAGGTGGTAGGGGAACTTGGATATCCCTTAAAGACACTGAATTTTACCGTGGCTTTGGAACACTTGGCAAAGAAAAGCAGGAACAGGTTTTCTGCTACCAATGATTTATTATTTCCCAAGGCCAACTGGGAAGTCATTTCTGCTGCCCAGCCAGCTCATAAACTCCATTTCTTACTACACCAACTTCCTAACTTGAGAAACCCCGGGAACTCAGGGTGGGCAGACAGAGAACTGGGTAGAACTTCCTGCAGCAGCTCAGAACCTGCGTGAGAGGGACCATTTTACACAGATGTCCTCGACTTTGCCACAGATTGTCCCTGATGCTACAGAGAGGGTCGGGAGAGGCGGGGTCTACTTGGGAAAGAGCCACCAGATTCTGTCACACGCCTAAAGACGGCGGCGTCTTCCCAGGGCTCCTCAGGTCTGGGGCCAGACTGGAAAAACTGTGAGAACCTGGTGTGGAGGGAGGGAGACCGATGGGGAGTCCCCCGTTGAGGCCTGGAAAATGAACAGATAGACTGTGCCGGGTAATCTCGCTCTGAAGTGAGGCCTGCGTGGGTGTGCCCGCCGAGGACTGGCCTCAGGCCTGTGCTGAGAAGACCCCACCTCCTGCACAGCGGTGCTTCTCACGCTTGGGCAGCACCAGAATCGCCTGGAGCTCCTGCTGTGACTCACACGGCTGGACCCTGCGCCAGGGCTTCTGATTCCACGGTCCTGGGGTGCGGCCTGAGAACTGGCTTTTCTAACGAGTTCCCAGGGGACACAGTTGCTGCTGGTCCGGGGACCACACTTTGAGAACCACTCTCCACAGCCTCCTTCTGGCAGTCCTTTCCAGTGGGGACCATGCTTCCTTGCTCGTGGGTCTGAAGTGACAGCCAGTTACAACCTTGCTTCACCTTATTTGAAAATCCAAGGGATGAATTTCTCCCTAACTCTTTGGTTAGAACTCTTCTCGAGGACACCTGGCTTCTTATTCGCATTTGCTCTGAGATGGTCCCTTCTCCCCCCGGCACGTGATAGAGAGAGTCTAGCCTCATCCTGGGTGGTGTCTCCCTTCAATGTCCAACAGAAACCAGTGAAGCCAAGCTCTCTGGGTCATGGGACCTCCCTGCCCCTGCCAGCAGCTTCCAGTCTCTATCTCAGGGTTAACTCACATGTGTGTCCTTTTCTACTCCCTGGCACCATCTTACCATTTTTCACATGCCCCTTATCTTCTCACAATAGATCCATCAATATATCACAGGCCTTATTATCCCATTTTATGGATGAGAAAATGAAATAGGTGAAGAAATTCACCTAAAGGATTAGACCCCCAGGTCTGTTCCTTGAGGAGAGCCCCAGCATCAGGACTAATTTTCCAGCACCTTGCTCTACTGCAGACCTAAAAAAAGGATTACAAATGTGTGGGGAGAAGCTGGACTTCAAGAACTCAAAAAGCACACAGAGAAGGAGAAATATATTGAAAATGTTGAGGCAAGATGGAAAACCAGAATTCCTCATGTGACAGAAGTAAGAGCCCTCCTTCATGTTGAGGGAGAGTCTCAACATGCTTTGCCATTTCGGCCAGAGTGACGTTGAGCTGGTCACTTCACTCTCCCGAGACTGCAGATGAAAAGATGGGGCAAGACCCCATGTGTTCTGATCTCAGGTCCTTAGAGCGCCCAAATGGACCTGAACATCAGGCCCTAGGGGGCCCCACAGGAGGAGCTGAGTGGGCTCTGGAAGACTCTGTCTCTGCTGCCCCACAACCCAGTCCTCAACTGTCTCTAGAGTTTGTGCTTCTAATTTATGCAGCATTTGAAGAAGAACAATGGCAGGTTTTGTTTGTTCTTTTTTTTTTTTTTTTTAAAGCAATTTGCAAAATCACCACATAGACAGATCTCTGGTGTCCACAATTTATGTCAAGAAAAAAATGGAATGCAATCATTAAACACAAAAGAAAACACAAACGTTGGGCCCATTCTTTAAGACTTCAAGGTCAACTGTCTGATGACCTCTCCTGAAACAGTGCTGGCTGCTGGTTCCCTGGCTCACAGGAACCGTGAGGAGAGCCTGGCTAGTTCAGCTTGGTTCAGTTCAGTCGTTCAGTCGTGTCCGACTCTTTGGGACCCCATGGACTGCAGCACGCCAGGCCTCCCTGTCCATCACCAACTCCCAGAGTTTACTCAAATTCATATCCATTGAGTCGGTGATGCCATCCAACCATCTCATCCCCTGTCATCCCCTTCTTCTCCTGCCTCCAATCTTTCCCAGCATCAGGGTCTTTTCCAATGAGTCAGTTCTTCACATCACGTGGCCAAAGTATTGGAGCTTCAGCTTCAGCATCGGTCCTTCCAATGAATATTCAGGACTGTTTACCTTTACGATGGACTGGTTGGATCTCCTTGCAGACCAAGGGACTCTCAAGAGTCTTCTCCAACACCACAGTTCAAAAGAATCAATTCTTTGGTGCTCAGCTTTCTTTACAGTCCAGCTCTCACATCCATACATGACTACTGGAAAAACCGTAGCTTTGACTAGACAGACATTTGTTGGTAAAGTAATGTCTCTGCTTTTTAATATGCTATCTAGGTTGGTCATAGTTTTTCTTCCAAGTAGCAAGTGTCTTTTAATTTCATGGCTGCAGTCACCACCTGCAGTGATTTTGGAGCCCCCCAAAATAAAGTCTGACACTGTTTCCATTCTTTCCCCATCTATTTGCCATGAAGTGATGGGGCCAGATGCCATGATCTTAGTTTTCTGAAGGTTGAGTTTTAAGCCAACTTTTTCACTCTCCTCTTCCACTTTCATCAAGAGGCTCTTTAGTTCTTCACTTTCTGCCATAAGGGTGGTGTCATCTGCATATCTGACATTATTGATATTCCTCCTGGCAATCTTGATTCCAGCCTATGCTTCATCCAGCCCAGCATTCTGCATGATGTACTCTGCATATAAGTTAAATAAGCAGGGTGACAATATACAGCACCTTGATGTACTCCTTTCCCAGTTTGGAACCAGTCTGTTGTTCCATGTCCAGTTCTAACTGTTGCTTCCTGACCTGCATAAAGATTTCTCAGGAGGCAGGTCAGGTGATCTGGTATTCCCATCTCTTGAAGAATTTCCTACAGTTTGTGGTGATCCACACAGTCAAAGGTTTTGGTGTAGTCAATAAAGCAAAAGTAGATGTTTTTCTGGAATTTTCTTGTTTTATCAATGATCCAGTGGATGTTGGCAATTTGATCTCTGGTTCCTCTGTCTTTTCTAAAGCCAGCTTGAACATCTGGAAGTTCACAGTGCATGTATTGCTAAAGCCTGGCTTGGAGAATTTTGAACATTACTTTGCTAGTGGGTGAAATGAGTACAATTGTATAATAGTTCAAATGTTCTTTGGCATTGCCTTTCTTTGGGATTGGAATGAAAACTGACCTTTTCCAGTCCTGTAGCCACTGCTGAGTTTTCCAGATTTGCTGGCATATTTAGTGCAGCATTTTCATAGCACCATCTTTTAGGATTTGAAATAGCTCAACTGGAATTCCATCACCTCCACTAAGCTTTGTTCATAGCGATGCTTCCTAAGGTCCACTTGACTTCACATTCCAGGATGTCTGGCTCTAGGTGAGTGATCACACTAACATGATTATCTGGGTCATGAAGATCTTTTTTGTATAGTTCTTCTGTATATTCTTGCCACCTCTTCTTAATATCTTCTGCTTCTGTTAGGTCCGTACCATTTCTGTCCTTTATTGAGCCCATCTTGCATGAAATGTTCCCTTGGTACCTCTAATTTTCTTGAAGAGATCTCTAGTGGATTACAAACATGCATGAGTATGCTGTATCCACTCTAACACTTGAGTAGGAACGTTCAATACCACTGTCCAAAAGAGTTGGGTAATCTGGCGATTTCAGATGCCACAGGGACATGTAGAGACCTAAGGAGCTGTGGTTTTTCTTCAAGGCCCATAACACACACTAGAGGCTACAAGAACAACCCTACCAAGGCTCAGACTGCAAGCCAGCAGTTACATCCAAGGAGACGCAGTGTTAGGTATCTTGGCAGATGGGAAAGTTCAAGGGAGGCTGCCTTAACGCCTGCGATGTGTTATTAGAGAGACGGGGATAGTGACTTTGGGTCTGAGGATGAGAAAATGAGGTGAGACCTACAGGTTAGGGAAGCCTGCTAAACTCAGTGAGCAGTTGGTGCCTGGCAATAACTCCTCTCTCTGCCCACGGCCAAGGTATGAGGGAAAAAACACATAAGTAACCTCTTTTATCTTTCTATTTTTCATATTTTTTAAAATATTATTGAAGCCTGCCAGGCTCCTCTGTTCATGGAATTCTCTAGGCAAGAATACTGGAGCGGGTCACCATTTCTTTCTCCAGAGGATCTACCTGACCCAGGGAGAGAACCTGGGTCCTTTGCACTGCAGGCAGATTCTTTACCATCTGAGCCTCCAGGGAAGCCATATATATGTAAACTACATCTAATAAAGATGTGACTTCAACCAGCAGTGCCTGAGAGGCCATAGGCGTTTTTGTTTTTAACCAAAACTCACTGAAAATGAAGGAGGAGAGAGAAAGAAATAAGGGAAGGGAGAGTAGGGAAGGAGGAGGGAGGGAGGAGTGGGGAGGGAAGGGGAGGGGGAGGGGAAAAGGAATTAGCCACGCCACCTTGTAAAATGTAAGAATGGCCCACCTGCCATCTTCAGATCACTGGAGTACGTGAGGGAAGATAGCACAAATGTTGCCTTTTCTTGAAAACTATGAGAAAAAAGCAAATGCACAGGTTCTTACTACAGGAGCCTGCTTTCTGGGGCTGTGGGGATGGACGGTAAATATTGAATCACCTGATAATTACTGAATTGCCTGACCCTCCCAGGGACATTCGACTCCTGCTAATGACACCCTGGGCCCAGGACTTATGCCCTCAGGATTTCCCACAGTTTAGGCAGAAGCCCCAGTGCACAGGGACATAGCTCACAGCCTGAGAAGGGATGGGTTTGCCAGTGATTGACCCTCCTGCCATCAGGTCACTCTGGGGACCAGTAGGAGCTGGCAGTCACCAAAGCTTTGTTCCAAAGGCCCCAAAAGACCAGCAGAGGAGGGAAGACACCAACAGAGAACAAGGTTTTCAATTTCTCCTCCCTGTAAATTGGTCATTAAATAGCTACCCCAGCAGGGTCAGCAAACGAGATTGAACCAGTAGCCCCACAAGTGATGACCTGGTGGCTTGGCTAGGCCCAGAGTCTATGGAGCAGGAAAACCTTAGCAGTTATTCCCATCAACAGGACATGGACGATGACGGAGATTCGTAGCTAAGTCTTGGCAGCTGCTACCACGCGCTGGGGCTGTGCAAGCCAGAGCCGAGGTACAATACAGCAGTGTGCTGGGTGTGTACACATTCTATTTCCTTCTAAAGATTAAGCACGTTCTTGCTCTGCACGCCTCTGCTCACAGCCTTCTGGGTATAAATGTATGAAACGTGTGCATCCGATGTCTGTTTCAAGTTGAAAGGAGAGCAAAAATAAGATGATATTTTCAGATGTTGGGAGAGACAGACTGGATGGGGTTGAGAATGAAAGCAAATTCCAGAGACCAAGTGGGCAGATGCTTTTCTTAAATGCAAACAGTCCGACAAATCCCCGGGAAGCGATGTGCTGCCGGAGGATGGACTGTCACGAGACACTTAGTCCCTGCCAGTCTTTTTCTTCGTATTCCTGCGCAAACTCAGGAAAGTCGGTGAGAATCTTAAATCCATTATTTAAATTAAACTTGGTCTTCCATTTGGTTGGAGTGGAGTCCAGCCTGGTGTCGAGAGAACAGCTTTGGTGAGCATGGCAAGAATTCTTGTTTCAAAACACCCAGACCTTAGATGACCACAGCAAGAATGTTTACCTCTGAGTTCGATCATCCACCTTGTCATCTACATGTTCGGCTTCTTGTTTATAGATCTAAACAATCTAATTTTAAAAAATACTTACTGAATTTCTTCTATACACAGAGGCTTTACCAAAGTAAACAACATTTTCAATTAACAGAAGAATCAAAGCTGAATAAGACAGATGTCCCTCTCCAAGAAAACTGGTGTCCAGTGGAGGAGACAGCCACACAGCCCCTGACAGCACCAGGTGATAAGGAGGAAACTACATGGGCAGTTGTGAGATACGATGCCAAGAACGTGGGCTTTGGAGCATCTATCCTGTCTTTTTTTTCTCTTTGACTGCACCCTTCAGTGTGTGAGATCTTAGTTCTCCAGCCAGGGATGAAACCTGTGCCCCTGCAGTGGAAGCACAGAATCCTAATCAATTGTATCTACTATTACTAATGATAGGCCTAACAGACTTCCCCGGTAGCTCAGATGGTAAAGAGTCTGACTGCAATGTGGGAGACCTGGGCTGGGAAGATCTCCTGGAGAAGAGAATGGCAACCCACTTCAGTATGCTTGCCTGGAGAATTCCATGGACAGAGGAACCTGGGCAAACTATAGTCTATGGGGTCGCAAAGAGACACGACTGAGCGACTGACATTTTCTAAGTTATATTTTGTCTGAAGACTTTTTGAGTCCTTCTCAACCAGAGTTCCAGGAAATGAAGTTCTAATGCCCTAAAGCATCAGCTAAATGTAGTGGATTGCATTCTCCCTAGGTGTCTAGAATGGTATTAGCTAGTGTTGTTTTTTTCCTTGGAGGAATTCAGAAAAATTTCTCCAAGCATTATCTGTGGGACTTATTTAAATTGAGAATGGCTGAGTGAGGCCACCCTGTTTAGAAAGACATTTTTTACAGTAGGTCCTTATCACAGGGAACTCCGCTGAATACTCTGTAAAGGCCTATATGGGAAAGGAATCTAAAAAGAGTAGATACGTGTATGTGTATAATGGATTCACTTTGCTGTATACCCAAAAATAACAAAACGTTGTAAATCAACTATACCCTAATAAACTTTTTTTTTAAAGAAAGATATTTTTAAAGCAACAGAAATAAGAAGACAAAGCCTTATGTTTTTCATGGGTATTTAAAGTCTCTGTCAGGTACTCAACAAAGTTTCAAGAATCTTGTTAGGAATGGACAGAAAATCACTTAGCTTTGGCACAACACTTGTCCTCCAACAACAATAAAAAATGACTAAAATAATACACTGAGAACAATACAGTCACAAACTAAAACGCATTCCTTTGTTAGCAGACACTCAGAGAATGCACCGCTGAAGAAACAAGCATTTGAACGAGCCTGGCAGTGCGGGAGGTTATAAACAGATCAAGCACAGATGTTGCTAACAAGCTTCAGCGTCTGGGATTTGACAGATTGGTTACAGTAATGAAATCCACAAGAGGTACTTTCGGAGCACAACTACAGTAAAGATGTGCAAGGAAAGATATAATCTCGACAACTGAGTTTTTGGTATTAAATACAAGGTCTTATGAGATTAAAAGAGAATTCTGGGGTGAGGCTGTCAAGATAATACTACGTGGAAGACACACTCATTCCTCATTCATAGGCAAAGACCTACAGTAGGTTTGTTGCAGCCAAAAGTGTGCCAAGGACTACAAGATGTCAGCAATATGGGCAGACATGTAAGATTAAGACCTTTAAGATGAAGTTGAATTTTTGTGTGTCTTTTGAGGGGGGTCTGCACCTCGCAGCTTACAGGATCTTTGTTCCCAGGCCAGAGATTTAACCTGGGGCCGCAGCAATAAAAGTGCTCAGTCCTAATCACTGGACTGCTAGGGACGTCTCTGAAGTAGAATTTTTATAATACTTTATCATAGAAGGAGACTGTGATGAACTGATAATTGTTCCCAAAATTCATATGTTGAAGTTCTAACCCCCAGTGGATGATATTTGAAGGTAGGGCTTGGGAGACCATCAGGTTTAGGTGAAGTCATGGACATGAACCTCCCTTGATGGATTTCGTGCCTTTATCAGAAGAGCAAGATACACGAGAATGAGCCGTCTCCACGACCATCAACCACCGGAAGTGCAGAAGCACACAGCCATCCACAAGCCAGCACACAGACCCTCAACAGACACCACGAATCTGCCCGCATGTTGATCTTGGACTTCCCAACTGCCAGGACAGTAAGACATAAATTTCCAGTGCTTAAGCCACCCACTCTGTGGTACTTTGTTACAGCAGCCTGAGCAGACTAAGGGACCCACTTTGAAACTTGCTTGTGTCCCATACGGATTTGTATGTTATTTCACAGCAAAGGGCTTAAAAGATGTGACAGACTTAAGCATGGGTTCTACATTTCTTTTGTAAAAGACAAGTGCTTCAGGTTTGCTGACCTTTTCCTGAGATGACAAGTGGTTGTCACTATTCTGCTATCTAACAAATATTTCTATTTAAAAGATGTTCCACACATGTCCAATGAAGGTGAAGATGACATTTAAGCAAAGTGAAAAGAAACTGTTCTTTAAAAGAGATGTGTGCTTCTGAAGGCAGCATTTTCATCAAAGATGTTGGAGGTATGTTCCCAACACCGTGTGATTTTTTTAAAATCAGGTATGTTGCTGTAAAAACTCTGCTCCCTCCACACTCTGAAAACTTGGAACAGCTTCTGATAACCTTTTAAACAACCTTCCAAACAGAGAATGTCACCAGCTTAGAAATGATTTGTTCAAGATACACAAACACAACACCCTCTGATGAGTTTGCAGAAACAAGCAAACTTGGTTTGTTTGTCATCAAGGAGGAATCCAATTTGCCAGAAACATCTCAACAGGAATCTTTGCAAAGTTGGTGGACAGACTGAAAGTTGTGTATTGTGATTTGGTAGGTTTAGCCCACACTGCATTTATTCTATTTAATTCAACTTAGTATGAAATTGCTACTATGAAACCAGTTTGGACAAATAAAATTGGAAATTTCATATGATTTGAATATATATATATATACACATACATATATATATGCATGTGTATATATATATATTTGTGTGGCATCTAGTGGCCTAGAGTTCTGTGGCTTTCCTGAGACAGGAACTTGAACCTCACAACCCATCCATCTCCACTTAGGTGAATTAGGAGTTGGGGACCTCAACCAGGACCACGAAGAGCCAAAGACCTTGTGTCTCAGTCCCTGATGGACCTGGAAACTGCATGGCTTATTAAATGCCTCCAGGGTCTAAGACAGAGAAGAGGCTGTGATGGTGTTTGGAGGTGAGGTCTTTGGGAGGTTATTGGTTTAGATGAGGTTGTGTGAATGGGGCCATATCATGGGATTAGGAAGAGGAAGAGACATACTAGCTCTTGAGCATCTAAGTACTGGGTCAAGAGAAGCTTAGAGATCCCTTACACAGTAATAGCAAGAAGTTTTGTGTGATGGTGAGAGAAAGAGATGCGTCCAGCAGTTAAAGGAGGACACAGTGATGGAGCTGGAGGTCAGTGACCTGCAGGAGTCAGTGGACGAGAGCCACATGGGATGAAATACATGCTAGAGAAATAAGACCAGAGAATGGAACGTGTCTCTAAGAAGGAAAACTCAGCTTTCCACCTATGGAGGGAAAAACCCAGCTCTTCCTTATAACATCTTTCTTTCCTGTGGGTCTATTTTACACACAAACCACTTCACTCTGGTCACCAAATGTGTCCAGGTTTTGCCCCACCCCAAGCAATTCTCTGTGACACCAGCTAGGTGTCCTACAGTTTGACCCAATTCTATTACCATCTGCCTGGAAATACTTTCAGACCGCACAAGTTAAAGGCTCAGTCCCAGAGACCTCTTCCACCCCACCTCAGAGACCAATCTCAGGCAGGAGGTCCCCAGGTGACCCACAACTTCCATCCAATCTGGCTACAAATCAGAGGGTCCAACGACCTCCTCCTCAGGTTCAATCAACTTGTTCAAGGAGCTCAAAGAACTTATGTTTGGCAGTTTATTAAAGTGTATGATAAAAGATATGGATGAAGAGCTGAATGAAGAGAAACTTGGGTGAGATCTGGGATGGTCCTGAGCACAGGAGAGCCTCTGTCCCTGTGGAGTTGGGGTGCATCACCCTCCATGTGGATGTAACCTGGAAGCTCTCCAACCCCATTTTGGGGATTTTATGGCAGCTTCATCCTTTAACATGATGGATCACTGACTCCACTGTCGGTGCTTCCCCCTTATCTGGAAGGTGGAGGATGAACTGAAAATTCCAAGCTTCTAATCGTGGCTCATTCTTCCTAGTGACCAGCCCTGCTCCAGGAGCTCACCCACTCACCTCATTTAAACAAAAGACACTCCTATGAATCAGGAAATTACAAGGGTTCCAGGAGCCCTGTGGCAGGAACCAGGGTCAAAGACCAATATACATATTTCATATTACAAATCAAAAGTGCATGGCCTCCCTTGATCCCTCATCTCCGGACACCTTGGCCCTCTGTAGTTTCCTAGAACTGATACGAAATCCTGAAGTAAAATGAAGAGAAACTCTGAAATGACCAAGCACAATTTCCCGCAGCCCGGCCAAACATAAAAGAGAAATTAACTCAGTTAAAGACAAGTTAGAGGAAGTGGCATTTCTTGCTCACCTGAATTGTTTGGCTTGAGATCGCAGCCCTTCAGTGGACTTCAGCTCTTGGGGAGGCAGAGGCCCCTTCTCCCAATGGAAGTGTTCCCTCTTCCATCCTGAACAAGAATTCCTTGGGAGTGGAGATTAAGAGGAAAATGGAGCACCTCTCAACTACACTAAGAGCTTTCAGAAGATGCCTTTGGTGTGGAATCTGAAGGGAAAGATGTGATCCTGTAGCAGAGGTAGATAAATGGGTCCGTAGTTTTTCAGGTAGCACAGCTTATATAGCAAATGCCTCCAGGTTATCATGTCTCTTCTGTGAGCCCTAGACTGCCTTCAAATTCTTCAAAATAAATGCAGCATTTGATGAGAACAGACAACTTTGGAAGAGATAAAAAATCAGAGTTGCAGGCCTTCCATAGATCTTCCTATCTTTCCTGGCTATGTTTCCACTGGGGACAGATGAGCACAAAAGCAGTCGTAATCATAAGTATTGATTCTAGTGCTGAAAGCATTTTTCATCCAACTCTGAAATTATGTTATCAAGCCAGGAAAGCAAATAGAACAAGCTTTCTTGTTGATTGCAACTATAAAAATGGATGTGGTGTTATGGACCATAGATTTTCAGGGAACTCACTTCTGTCTTACTAAAATATCTTCCTCTAGGTAGCCCCTCTCAGGCTGAACACTCATGGTTGATTTGTGAGCTCCCCAGCCAAGACACGTGTGCTCCAGTGCAAAGATTTAGTAATTTCTGGGACATTTTCTGATTTTTTTTTTAAAGGGCTTCCTGGAAGATTCCTAGAAACACAGTTCACAACAATAGGTATATGTGTTAGGTGGTAGCTACCTTGCCTTTAATAAGTTGTAGGTGACTCAATCCCTAGAACTGAGGGAGGTGATAGGGACACATGATAAATGAGACGAAATCCAAGCTTTTGTTGACTTAGAGCCTTTCAGGCAATACAGACACAGAGACAAGCTCCTGACACACCACAGAAGGAACACTGGGAGAGCGGAAAGCACTGGGTGTTAGAGTGCCCCAAGAAGGAAATGGCAGACCTGGAAGGCTTCCCAGAAGAGGAAGAATCTAACCCAAGTCATAAAAGTTAAATGGGGATTCCTTAGCAAGACACATAGAATGGATAAAGGTTGGAAGGTTTGTGAGGTTTGGGGGAATTTGCAAAAATCTCAGTACAGTGGAGGAGGTACATGAAGTTTTTCTCCAGGAATGTTTATGGAGGTATAATTTACATGCAATAATATGTACCATTTTTGAATAATAATCAGCTTATAAAAAAGAACGAAAGGATGCCATTTTCAGCAAGGATGCCATTTTCTAGAGATTACCATACTAAGTGAAGTTAAGTCGGAAAGAGAAAGACAAATACCAAATGATATCAATTATATGTGGAATCTAAAATATGACACAAATGAAACTATATGAAAAAGAAACAGACTCACAGACACAGCGAACAGACTTGTGGTTGCCAAGGGGGAGTGGACAGGGAGGGGGCTGGACCAGGAGTTCGGATTTACAGATGCAAACTATTACATTTAGAACGGATAAACAAGGTCCTACTGTAGAACACAGGGAACTATATTCAATATCCTGTGATAAACCATAATGGAAAAGGATTTTAAAAAGAGTGTATATATGAGCATAACTGAATCATTTTGCTATACAGCAGAGATTGGCACAACACTGTAAATCAACCGTACTTCAATTTTTTTTTAAGTACCATTTTTAGTGCATAGTTCTATGAGTTTTGACATATACATATGATGATGTTACCACCACAGTCAAAATGTAGAATAGCTCCATCACCTCTAATTTCCCTCCAGTGCCCCTCTGTAGCCAGCACCCTCCCCTGACTCTCTATCCTGGCAGCCACTGATTGGTTTTCTGTCCCAGTGGTTTGTCTTTTCCAGAATGTCACATCAATGGAATCATACCATGTGCAGTCTTGTGAGTCTGTCTCCTTTCACTGAGCATAATGCGTATGAGATTCATCCATGTGGTTTTGTAGATATACATGGATGTTTTTAGAAACTCAAGGCTACAGATATTTGACATTTACACTAATCATCTGATCCTAAAAATCTAAATTGTGATAAAGTTTTAATTACCAAGAAAATTCTCAGAGGGGATTCTGCAAGGATGGCTGCTTACATGCATGGATATTCACCTCCATTCCCATCTTCTCATCTTCCCATCTGGAATAACATGACTCACCAAGTACAACCAAAGGTCACATTAAAAGAAAAGGTCTTTGCCTGGCCAAATTCACCCTCAGAAAGCCTGCCTACTCCACAGACTCATGTGAATCCAGAGGGGAAATTCATGTGGAAATGCAATGACACAGTCCCCGTGGACTGTGGGGGTGGGGGAGTGCTATGACTTGTCCCCAAAGAGATCCAGGGACAGAGAGCTTTCTACCATTTTCCAGTAGAGTGAGCACTTTTCCAGGTTTTTCACCCCCACCTCATTAGAGGAATATAGCCAGTTGAAACACCAGAGTTATAACCTTTACGAATTCTAAAGGATACCCATCCAGAGATGAGTGAGACCATTTAAGAAAGAGATACTTACACTTGGGGAAAAGTTGGAACCCCCTGGGGAGGCTTAAAAGTTACTGATGCTTGAATTCTACCCCTAGAGATTCTTCACTAATTGGTTTCACTGTGTCCTGGGCTTGGGGATTTTTTAAACCTCCTGGAGTAATTCTCATGTGTGGCCAAGGTTGAGAACTGCCAAATTAAGGAAATACAGCAACCTGAGGGAGAAGACTAAATTTAACAAGTAGAAGAGATGAATACTGTCAAAAGAGAGCTAACAGAAGAGAAAGATGAACTTAAACCAAAGGCAAGAGAGAGCCCCCAAGAGCATTCAAGTTAACACAACCAAAAACATTTTCTAGAACTAGAATGCTTATTTCTGAAATTACAGGTTAAGGAGACAAATTGAGAAGAAATAGTCTCTGTAGAGAACCACATTACTGTTTTGGAAGGTCAAATGGAAGAAGTATTTTATAAATGATGTGGAATTCATAAGGAACTAAGAAAAGAGACTTGGAGGACAGGCCAGGATATGTGAATGTGAATAATAAAATGTTACTAGAAGGGAAAAGGGGAACAAATAAGGAAGTAGTAAAAAAGGAAGGAAATCATAAAAGAAAATCTCTCTGGGAAGAAAAATGTTTTGAGTCTTCAGGTTATAGGAGTGACAGAACCCCAAATAAAATTAATCTTTTTTTTTTTTTTTTTTTTTTCAAAAAACTCAAACCTCCCATTTATATTTCCTGATGAGATTCTTGAATTCCAATTATGGAAAAGAAAATACTACATGCTTATAGAAAGAAATGACAAATTACTTCCAATGGAAAAAAAGATTGGCTGGCATTAGCCACCTTGCCTGCAATACTGGAGGTAAGATAATGAGAAGATGTTTAAGGGTGACTGAAAGAGAGCACGATCTCAAGAATCCTACCCCCAGACAAAAAACCAACCACCTGTCAAGGGAAGATATTTTGTATATGAAGAGACTCAGAAAGTCTATGGGAAAAAGGTGTAATTCTTCCATCAAACTATTCCAGATCATAGAAAAAGATGGAAAATATTCCAAATCCATTCAGTGAAGCTACCTTAGCCATACTAGCAAAACCTTTATGTAGGATGTCCAAAAACAGAAACAAAACAAAACACTATCTAGGTTAACTTTATTTACAAATACACAGGCAAAAAAAGTTATCAGTGAAACATCCAAAGTTGAATCTATCAGTATATTAAAGGAGTGATAAACCATGACTCCAGAGGATTTATTCCAGGGCTATAAAAATTATTTGATTCCCAGATGTTCATTTTTTTTTTTTTTAGTGGATAAATTAATTTCGTATGGAATTTAGGCAATATAAATCACAATCCCAGCAGAGTTTTTGTAGCTATAAATGAGTTGATTCTAAAATATGTATAAAAAGGCTAAGGTACTAGAATGGCCAAGTCATTTTTAAAAAGAATAAATTAGAGAAATCATGCTGCCTGACTGGAAGACCTATTTTTAGTAAAACTATGGTAATTAAGGCAGTAGAACAAAACAAGGCAGTAGAGGCCAAAAAGACCACACAAAAAGACCAAGTGATTTTTGACAGACTTTAGGGCAAAATTAAAAGACAAAAGCAACCTTTTGAACCTTTAAAAAATGTAATATCTCAAGGACATTCAATTTAACATAATTCTTGAACTACATTTAAAATTATGATACAAAAATATTATGCTATACTATAGAGTCATTTTAAAGATGTACCTATCATAAATCAGATGTTAGAGAGATCTATATAATAGTAAGAATTCCTACATTTTATTCGAAGTGGTAAAATACTGATTCTAAGTAAACTAAAAAATCAAGTATGTATATTGTAATCCCCCGTTCGGTTCGGTTCAGTTCAGTTCAGTTCAGTCACTCAGTCGTTTCCTACTCTTTGTTCGTCAAGCAGCTTTTTAGCTCTTCTTCACTTTCTGCCATCTCAGATATGTCATCTGCATATCTGAGGTTATTGATATTTCTCCCAGGAATCTTGATTCCAGCTTGTGCTTCTTCCAGCCCAGCGTTTCTCATGATGTACTCTGCATATAAGTTAAACAAGCAGAGTGACAATATACAGCCTTGACGTATTCCTTTTCCTATTTGGAACAGTCTGTTCCAGTCTGTTGTTCCATGTCCAGTTCTAACTGTTGCTTCCTGACCTGCATATAGGTTTCTCAAGAGGCAGGTCAAAGCAGCCTCTAAATTATCCAAGAATGAGTCAACATAGACAAATTAAAATGGAATATTTTAAAATGTTCCAATAACACAGAAGAAGGCAAGAAATGAAGATCAGAGAATTGAAAAAAAAAAAAACAGAGGGAACAAAGAGGAAAAAATAGCAAAATGAAACTCCTAAATCCAAAACTCCAAAAATGACATTGAAGATAAACAGTCTAAATATATCAAGTAAAAGTGAACTATACTGTCAGAATAAACAGGAAAACAAACAAACATATATATGACACAGTGTAAGCTGCCTGCAAGAAACTCACTTCAAATACAATGACACAGTTAATTTATAAGTAAAAGGATGAAATAAGATATTCTATGCAAATATTAAAAGAAAGGTAGAATAGCTTTATTAATATGAAACAAGTAGACTTTAGAGCAAAGCAATTATTAAGGGTAAAAAGAGGTATAATATAGCGATAAAATGTTGATTCAAGAGGAACACATAATGATCCTAAATGTATACACATAAAATCAATAAGCATCAAAATAGCTGTTGGCAAAAGCTGAGAACAGAAAGCACAGGAGACAAATGCACAGTTACAGTTGGAAAGTCCAGCATTCCTCCCAGAGTCACTGATGAAACTAGTAGAATGAAAATCACCAAAGAGGTAGAAGAAATGAAAGACACTATTGAATAACTGGATCCAATAAATATTTATAAAGCATTCCCACACATTTTTTTCCAGTGCTCAAGGAACATTCATTAAGGTACACCAAATCCAGGGTAATAAAAAAGATTAACAAATGTAAAAAGAAGAACTGAAATCTTACAAAATTACTGTCATTCCAGGAAGACTGCAGGCTTACCCAAGGATATGCTCCCAGGAAACACTGTAGGAAGCTTTACCTTCTAGAAAGGGAGGGTAAGAGGGAAACAGACCTCACTAAACTCATCCAGCCAGTCATGACCCAAGGGCACAAGCAAGTGAAAACAGTGAGTCCCAGGGATGGGAGACTGGTATCCAGAGTTGCTACAATACATTATCTAAAATCTCCAGTTTCCAACAAAAAAAAATTGTAAGACATTCAAAGAAACAAGAAAGTATAACTCACATACCAGGGGGAAAAAAAAACAGGCCACAGAAACTGCCTGAGAGTGAGAGAAGTCAAATCTAACAGAAAACAAGTTCAAATTAGCCATTATAAATATGTTCAAGAACTGAAAGGAGCTACGAAAAGGGACACGTGATGACAATGCTGCATTATGGAGACTATATCAATAAAAAGACAGAAATTATATAACAGAACCCAGTGGTCATTTGGGAATTGAAAGGTATAACAACTGAAATGAAAACTCACTAGACAGGCTGCAGGGTACGTTTGAACTGGTAGAAGAAAGAATCAACAAGCTTGAAGATGATGCAACCTGAAGAGCAGAGAAAAAAAAGAATGAAGAAAAATGAACATCTCGGAAATGTTTGGGATTCCACTAAACCAATAGATGCACAACGAAGTACCAAAAGGAAAGGAGATGGAGAAAGGAGTAGAAAAAAAATTCAAAGAAATAATTTTTTAAAACATCCCAAATTTATTGATGAAAATAATAATCTATACATTGAGGATGTTCAACAAACTCCAAATATGATAAATACAAGGAGATCCACAAACAAACAAATCACAGTAAAAATGTTGAGATCTGAAGACAAGGAGAAAATCTTAAAAGCAATGTGAAAAAAAGACACATCACTTACCAGGGGACACCAATAAGAAAAATAATTTTTAGAAACGATGGAAGTCAAATGCAGTGGGATAACATGCTCAAGGTGCTCAAAGAAAAATAGTCCACCTAGCATCCTAAGATGGCAGAACTTTCTTTCAAAAATAAAAGGCAAAATAAAAGCTCTGTCAGATCAAAAACAGAAATGTGTTAGCAGAGCTGCCTTACCAAAAATACTAATAAAAGTTCTTCAGGTTGAACACAAGTGACTATGGTATATATTATCCAAACAAACAAAAAGCACCAGAACAGGTTAGTATGCAATTTTAAAAGATAATATAACTGAACAAAAAAGAAGACCTAAATAAATGGAAAGAAAGCCTGTGTTCACAGATGGAAGATTAAATATTGTTAAGATCACAATATTTCCCAAAGTAATCTACATATTCATTGCCATTCTTAACAAAATTCCAAGGAGTGTTTTTGCAGAAATGAAAATTTTTGTCTTAAAATTCGTAT
The DNA here is from genome assembly GCA_006410635.1 of Cephalophus harveyi. Taxonomy (NCBI): domain Eukaryota; kingdom Metazoa; phylum Chordata; class Mammalia; order Artiodactyla; family Bovidae; genus Cephalophus; species Cephalophus harveyi. The sequence goes on from SJYT01000329.1 coordinate 446,388, forward strand.
GGAATTGCAAGGGACCCAGAAGAGCCAACACAGTCAAAAAATAAAAATAAATTTTGAGTATTCTCACTTTCTGATTTAAAAATTTACTGCAAATCAATAGTAATCAAAGCAATGTATGGTACTGGCATAAGGATGAAAGTGAAAGTCAGTTGCTCAGTCGTGTCCGACTCTTTGTGACCCCATGCACTATACAGTCCATGGGATTCTCCAGGCCAGAATATTGGAGTGGGTAACCTTTCCCTTCATCAGGGGATCTTCCCAACCCAGGGATTGAACCCAGGTCTCCTGCATTGCAGGTGGATTCTTTACCAGAATTCTTGCAGGTGGATTCTTTACTAGAATTCTTTACCAGAATCTTAGGCCACAAGGGAAGCCTAAGAATATTGGAGTGGGTAGCCTGTCCCTTCGCCAGCAGATCTTCCTGACCCAGGAATCAAACCAGGGTCTTCTGTATTGCAGGGGGATTCTTTTCCAACCGAGCTATCAGGGAAGCCCAGCATAAGAACAGATGTGTTCATCAATAGAATAGAATTAGGACTCCAGAAATGCACTCGTATACCTATAATCAATTGATGTTCAACAAAAAAAATGGCTTTGGGACAACTGAATATCCACATCCAAAAGAATGAAGTTGGACCCTTCACACCATAGATGAAAAGTAATTTAAAAATAGATTAAAGACCTAAGTTTAAGAGCTAAAACTATAAAATTTTTAGAAGAGAACATGGGGGCAAATCTGCATGACCTTAGATTTGGCAAGGATTTCTTAAATATGATGCCAAAAGCACAGGTAAGACAAGAAAGGACAGGTAAACTGGACTTCATCAAAATTTAAGTTTTATACATCAAAGGTCATTTTCAAGACTGAAAAGATAACCCACAGAATGGGAGAAAATATTTTCAAATCATATATCTGACGAAAGACTTGTATCCAAAACATGTAAAAGAATGTGTACAATTCAACAACCTAATAGTAAAAATAAGTAAAGAACTTGAACAAATGTTTCTCCCAAGAAGACATACAAATAGTCAGCAAGCACATGAAAATATACTCAACAGCATTAGTCATTAGGAAAATGTACACCAAGAACCACAATGAGACACCACTTCCCACTCAGAATGGCTATAATAAAAGAGTCAAATAATGACAAGTACTGATGAGGATGGTAGAGAATTATAACCTTCATTTACTGCTGAGAATATAAAATAGTGCAGCTACTTTGAAAAACATTAAAAAAAAATGTATTCATTTACTTAGCTCTGCCAGGTCTTAGTTGCCATGTGTGGGAGCTTTCATTGCAGCATGTGAGATCTAGTTCCCCAACCAGGGATTGAACCTGTGCCCCTGCATTGGGAGCATGGAGTCTTAACCATTGGACCACCAGGGAAGTCCCTGAAAAACATTCTGACAGTTCCTCAAAGGATTGAAAATAGAGTACCAGGCTTCCTTGGTAGCCTGATACTTGGCTCAGTGATAAAGAATCTGCCTGCCAATGCAGAGACATGAGTTCAATTCCTGATCCAGGAAGATCCCACATGCTGTGGAACAACTAAGCCCATGTGCCACAGTTACTGAGCCTGTGCTCTAGAGCCTAGGAGTCGCAACTACTGAGCCCCTGTGCCCTAAAGCCTAAGCTCCGCATCAAGAGACAGCATTGCAATGAGAAGCCCACACACCACAACTAGAGAGTAGCCCCTAATCGCTGCAACCAGAGAAAAGTCTGCACAGCAACAAAGACCCAGCACAGCCAAAAATAAATAAAATATTTTAAAAATTACTGAGTCTGAGGCTACAATTACAAAAACAAAATAAGAGTTACCATATGAACCAACAGCCCCACGCCTAGGTATATATCCAAGAGAACTGAAAACATATATCCACAAAAACACTGGTACACAAACGTTCCCCGAAAGATTACCACAATTGCAAAAATTTGGATGGAACCCTGCTGTCAATCCTCCTCTTTATAGGAGACTGGAACACAAAAGTAGGAAGCCAAGAGCCACCTGGAGTAACAGGCAGATTTGGCCTTGGAGTACAAAACAAAGCAGGGCAAAGGCTAACAGAGTTTTGCCAAGAGAAAGCACTGGTCATAGCACACACGCTCTTCCAACAACACAAGAAAAGACGCTACACATAGGCATCACTAGATGGTCAATACTGAAATCAGAATGATTGTATTCTTTGCAGTCAAATGGAGAAGTTCTATACCCGTCAGCAAAAACAAGACCAGGAGCTGACTGTGGCTCAGATCATGAACTCCTTATTGCCAAATTCAGACTTAAATTGAAGAAAGTAGGGAAAACCACTAGACTATTCAGGTAAGACCTAAATCAAATCCCTTAAGATTATACAGTGGAAGTGACAAATAGATTCAAGAGATTAGATCTGATAGATAGAGTGACTGATGAACTATGGACGGAGGTTCATGACATTGTACAGGAGACAGGAATCAAGACCATCCCCAAGAAAAAGAAATGCAAGAAAGCAAAATGGTTGTCTGAGGAGGCCTTACAAATAGCCGTGAAAAGAAGAGAAACTAAAACCAAAGGAGAAAAGGAAAGATATACCCATTTGAATGCAGAGTTCCAAAGAATAGCAAGGAGAGATAAGAAAGCCTTCCTCAATGATCAGTGCAAAGAAATAGAGGAAAACAATAGAATGGGAAAGGCTAGAGATCTCTTCAAGAAAATTAGAGATACCAAGGGAATATTTTATGCAAAGATGAGTACAGTAAAGGACAGAAATGGTATGAACGTGACAGAAGCAGAAGATATTAAGGAGAGGTGGCAAGAATACACAGAAGAACTATACAAAAAAGATCTTCATGACCCAGATAATCATGATAGTGTGATCACTCACCTAGAGCCAGACATCCTGGAATGTGAAGTCAAGTGGGCCTTAGGAAGCATCACTACGAACAAAGCTAGTGGAAGTGATGGAATTCCAGTTGAGCTATTTCAAATACTGAAAGATGATGCTGTGAAAGTGCTATGCTCAATATGCCAGCAAATCTGGAAAACTCAGCAGTGGCCACAGGACTGGAAAAGGTCAGTTTTCATTCCAATCCCAAAGAAAGGCAATGCCAAAGAATGCTCAAACTACCGCACAATTGCACTCATCTCACAAGCTGGCAAAGTAATGCTCAAAATTCTCCAAGCCAGGCCACAACAGTACATGAATCATGAACTTCCAAATGTTCAAGTTGGATTTAGAAAAGGCAGAGGAACCAGAGATCAAATTGCCAACATCTGCTGGATCATGGAAAAAGCAAGAGAGTTCCAGAAAAACATCTATTTCTGCTTTATTGACTACACCAAAGCCTTTGACTGTGTGGGTCACAACAAACTGGAAAATTCTTAAAGAGATGGGTATACCAGATCACCTGGCCTGCCTCCTGAGAAATCTGTATGTGGGTCAGGAAGCAACAGTTAGAACTGGACATGGAACAACAGACTGGTTCCAAATCGGGAAAAGAGTACGTCAAGGCTATATACTGTCACCCTGCTTATTTAACTTAAATGTAGAGTACATCATGTGAAATGCCAGGCTGGATGAAGCACAAGCTGGAATCAAGATTCCAGGGAGAAATATCACTAACCTCAGATAATGCAGACGACACCACCCTTATGGCAGAAACCAAAGAAGAACGAAAGAACCTCTTGATAAAAGTGAAACAGGAGAGTAAAGTTGGCTTAAAACTCAACATTCAGAAAACTAAGACCACGGCATCTTGTCCCATCACTTTATGGCAAATAGATGGGGAAACAATGGAAACAGTGACAGACTTTATTTTCTTGGGCTCTAAAATCACTGCAGATGGTGACTGCAGCCATTAAATTAAAAGACACTTGCTCCTTGGAAGAAAAGCTATGACCAAGTTAGACAGCATATTAAAAAGCAGAGACATTACCAACAAAGGTCCATCTAGTCAATGCTATGGTTTTTCCAGTAGTCATGTATGGATGTGAGAGCTGGACTATAAAGAAAGCTGAGCGCCGAAGAACTGATGCTTTTGAACTGTGGTGTCGGAGAAGACTCTTGCGAGTCCCTTGGACTGCAAAGAGATCCAACCAGTCCATCCGAAAGGAAATCAGTCCTGAATATTCATTGAACGGACTGATGCTGAAGCTGAAACTCCAATATTTTGTCCACCTGATATGAAAGACTGACTCATTGGAAAAGACCCTGATGCTGGGAAGGATTGAAGGCGGGAGGAGAAGGGGACAACAGGATGAGATGGTTGGATGGCATGACCGATGTGATGGACATGAGTTTGAGTAGGCTCCGGGAGCTGGTGATGGACAGGGAAGCCTGGCATGCTGCAGCCCATGGGGCTGCAAAGAGTTGGATATGACTGAGCTGAACAGAACTACTGTCAATCAATCAAGGACGAGATAGACAAAACATAGTATTTCTATACCATAGGATATAATTTGGCTGTAAAATATAACGAAATATTGGCAATAGAATGAAGTATTGACACATTCTGCAACATGAATGAACCTTGAAAACTGTGTGCTAAATGAAAGAAAACGTCACATTTTCTATTCCCTTTATAGGAAATGTCCATAACAGGCAAATCTATGGAAATATAAAGTAGACTGGCTAGGGTGAAAGGGAAGAAATGAAGGGAATTGGAGGTCATAGATTAAGAGTTCATGGATACAAGATTTTTTTTTTCCTAAATTTTTGTTTGCACTTCACAGCATGTGGCACCTTGGTTCCCTGACCAGGGATTGAACCCTCGCCCTCTGCATTGGAAGGTGGAATCTTAATCCCTGAACCACTTGGGAAGACACCAAGATTTATTTCTGAGGTGAAGAAAAATGTTCTAAAATTGACTGTGGCGATGGTTGCAAGTATCTGCAAATATAATAAAACCCATCTGTTCGCTTTGAACAGTGAATTGCATGGTATGTGAGTTACACCTCAATAAAGCTGATGATATCAAACGCTGGCAAGAATCTGCACCATGATAACAAGGAGGAATACAGAATTGTTCAGTCACTCTGGGAAACAGTTTGGCAGTTTCTTATGAAGCTAAACATGTACCCAGTTAAACATGACACATCTCTTAGTATTTACCCTAGAGAAATGAACATTTATGTTCACTAAAAAGCTGTACACAAATGTTTACAGCAGTCTGATTCATAATCCCCTCAACTGGAAGCAATTCAGTTCAGTGCGTGAGTAGATAAACAAACTGGTATGTTTATACAATGGAACTCTACTCATCAGTAAAAATAATAATAATAAACTATTGATTCTTGCATCAACTTGGATGGACCTCAGGGCCATTATGTTAAATAAAAGAAGCCAGTCTTAAAAAGTTATGTAAGATTCCATTTTTTTTTTGACAGTCTCAAGAAATGCAAAGCTAGTGATGCAGAACAGATCAGTGGTTGCCAGGGATTCAGTGAAGAAGGACAAGACTATAAAATGGTAGCGTGAGGGAGTTTTAGGGGTTAATGAAACTATTTTTTATCCTTATCATGGCAGTAGTTACAGGAATCTACAGACATGTTAAAATTCATAGAATGACATGCCCCAAATGTCAAATTCTCTGCTCCCAAGAGTTCATTTACTGTATGTTAACAGCCTTTGACTGTGTGGATCACAATAAACTGTGGAAAATTCTGAAAGAGATGGGAATACCAGACCACCTAACCTGCCTATTGAGAAATCTATATGCAGGTCAGGAAGCAACAGTTAGAACTCGACATGGAACAACAGACTGGTTCCAAATAGGAAAAGGAGTACATCAAGGCTGTATATTGTCACCCAGCTTATTTAACGTACATGCAGAGTACATCATGAGAAACGCTGGACTAGAAGAAACACAAGCTGGAATCAAGATTGCTGGGAGAAATATCAATAACCTCAGATATGCAGATGACACCACCCTTATGGCAGAAAGTAAAGAGGAGCTAAAAAGCCTCTTGATGAAAGTGAAAGAGGAGAGTGAAAAAGTTGGCTTAAAGCTCAACATTCAGAAAACAAAGAACATGGCATCTGGTCCCATCACTTCATGGGAGATAGATGGGGAAACAGTGGAAACAGTGTCAGACTTTATTTTTTTAGGCTCCAGAATCACTGCAGATGGTGACTGCAGCCATGAAATTAGAAGATGCTTACTCCTTGGAAGGAAAGTTATGACCAACCTAGG
>SJYT01000335.1:1880-80028 GCA_006410635.1 Cephalophus harveyi
TTTAGATCTTTAATCCATTTTGAGTTTATTTTTGTGTGTGGTGTTAGAGAGTGATCTAGTTTCATTCTTCTACAAGTGGTTGACCAGTTTTCCCAGCACCACTTGTTAAAGAGATTGTCTTTACTCCATTGTATATTTTTGCCTCCTTTGTCGAAGATAAGGTGTCCATATGTGTGTGGATTTATCTCTGGGCTTTCTATTTTGTTCCATTGATCTATATTTCTGTCTTTGTGCCAGTACCATACTGTCTTGATGACTGTGGCCTTGTAGTAGAGCCTGAAGTCCGGCAAGTTGATTCCTCCAGTTCCATTCATCTTTCTCAAGATTGCTTTGGCTATTCGAGGTTTTTTGTATTTGTAATAGGTGTAATAACACCTATTAACTTTTAATTAGACATTTATGATTTTTATAATTTTAAGTAATATAATTTTAAACAAAAAGCCAATTTGATTAAATCAAATATATACATACATATCAATAAGAAATCAAAATTTAACTTTTTTGTCCCTTCAGATTTTATCTAATAAAGAGGCTCTTCTTTCACCCATGAGCTTTACTTTGTTTAAGGGTAGATAGAAATGGTGGTTTTTGGTAGAAAAGCCTAGAAGTTTCCTTCTTGTTACTGGAGCTATTAAGAGCCACAAACTGCTAAAATGAGCTCATTTACTTTAACATCATCCTCCAGATGGGGGGAGTTGGGGCAGTATGCAACAACAGCAACAGCTGCTGCTGTTTCCAGTAAGAATGGAAGGAAGAAGAGCCTTTCTTTTGGCCTCTTCCATCTCTCTTTCCAGTTTTTTAAGGCCTCAGACTCAACCCTACTTGAGGTGAAATGCTCAGGGCCTTGAACTTAGCAAATCAAGGCTAAAGGGCTACACTGTTATGAGTCCCAGAGGTATTTGTTTCTTAACATTCCCTTCTTTCTTTATTTATAGTTTATAGCCTGCTGACTCCAAAAAGAGGACTTAAGATGCAGTATTTCATAGATCAGGAACTCCAGAGGCTCAAAGGAATGCACTTCCAATGTGGAAATTTCTGGCCTTTGCATGAGGGAGGTATTTGGGAGTAAGTCATACCACATAGGTAGCTGTTGGCCTTCCAGGTCATCAAAACTAACCCTGGGAATATTTTTTAAAAATATAAAAAGTACTTGGAAAATTACTGCAGGAAAACAGCAAAATCCACAGAGTAATCATGTACAATGCTTACTCTCTGCCCACCCACAGCTCTACCCAACTCTTGATTTTCTACTTTTTGCTTCCACATTTAGTTCTGACACAAAATGCTTTAGGAATGAATCTTCTCTTTTGCTCTGCTTCTAATCTGGACACTTGTACTTATCTTTAAGGTTTATACAGGTCCATGTTTGATCCCTATGATTATAAAAATTCACTCTGAGGGGTTGGAGACCAACAGGCAGAGTTAACACGCAGATGTATAAGCCTGCAGGCCAATAGGAAGCAAAACCCACTCAAGTAGTGCCTTGGAAGACACTTGCCCTGCAAACAGGTTTTATTTACCATTTGAAACATGCAGAACCTAAAAATTAGTTTTATTGTTATTTTGCTGTTTTCTGTCCCACAAATAGCTTAGAGTTGAGGGGGAAAAAAATGTTTCTTTCTAAAATTTAACCTGAAATTAGCTTGGCTCTCTTAACTAGGACTGACAAAATGTTGGGTTGTGGAAGCAGAGAAGTCAGTATAAACTAGCAGAGTCAGTGGGCCAGGAGAGAGCCTAGGCCTGACCATGGGTCCAGATCCTAGGTAAAGATTTATTAGCTGGTCTAGATGTGAAGAAAGCCTGAAGCTGCTCTATACCAACTTTTATAAGCACAGAATAGTTGAGATATTAGCTTATAAAAAGTATTCCTCTGGGTTTAAACAAAGAATTATTTTGAAAAACGAATATATCAAATGGCAATTTGAATACTTCAAGTTTTTAGAAATCTCTCAACATTAATGTTGTATTTAATGTTCATAAATGACTTAATGTTCTAGTTAGTATAATTTTTCATGAATTGCTAAAAAAAAGTTTTTCTTTGATCCAGATTTCTGCATACAAGAAATTTATATAAATTGGCAGTTGTTCATTTCACAATAAGAAATACTTTTTTGAAGATGGTCCTGAGAAGCTACAAGATTCTGAATCTAAAATAAACTGTGTTCAGTGCAATGTTACCGTTATTGTTATTGGATACTCCTAATTGTTGGAGGATTCTTCCATAATTTAATTCTAATACATACACTGCTTGTATATGAGATACACAGTAACCGAAAGAGAACCAAACATCCCCAAATTCTATAATTTTGTCATTTAAAGAATGCTATATAAATGGCATCATACAGTGTTAACATTTTGGGATTGGCTTTTTCTACTTAGCCTAATTTCCAGGAAATTCATCTGGGTAGGTACATATAGCTATAGTTTGTTCTCTTTATCTATGACTCTATTTCTGTTTTGCTATGTTTGTTCATTTGTTTTTTAGATTCCACATATAAATAAAATGATACAATATTTGTCTTTCTTGGTCTGACTTATTTTACTTAGTATAATACCCTCTAAGTCTATTCATGTTGTTACAAATCATAAGATTTCATTCATTCTTATTTATTTATTTGTTTTTACTCTTTGGCCCATTGTTTTGATTAATATTCCTGTGTGTGTGTGTGTATGACTTTATCATCTATCAATAAACACTTAAGTTACTTCTGTATCTTGTCTACTGTAAATAAAATTGCAGTGAACACTGGGATGCACATATCTTTTTTATTAATTTAAATTTATTTTAATTAGAGGCTAACTACTTTACAATATTGTATTGGTTTTGCCATACATCAACATTAAACTAATTTTCCTTCAGATATATACTCAGAGGTGGAATTGCTGGATTGTACAGTAGTTCTATTTTTCACTTTTTGAGGAACCTCCATATTGTTTTCTTTTTAAAAATATTTATTTTTGGCTGCATTGGGTCTTCATTGCTGTGTGGGGATTTTCTCTAGTTGCAGAGAGTGGGGGAAATGTCATTCTAGGCTGAACAATGGTTCCCCCCTAAAAGCTTTTGCTCCAAATAGAGTACATACATGTGATTGTTTAATTTTATTTTATAATCATGCTGTGGTCCTAAGTCATGTTCACTGGAATTGAAGTTGTTCTTTAGTTATCTTACTTTACTAATTGTCAATGTTTTTCTGGGATAACTCCAATAATCCCTTGCTTATTTTTGTAAGCTTGGAACAAAATTATTAAACAGAAATAAAAAATTTTGTACTTATTTTCTTTTTCAAAGTATTAGCAGCAGAGGAGGAACTATGCTGGTTACCTACAGCATCACTGGGGGAGACATCATGCAGAGTAATTACCAGCTCCGTCTCCTATGCTGCACAGACCTACCAGGGTGCATAGCCCAGATCCAGGTCCTGAAATTGTCTCCCTGTTAGTGTATGTACTAAGGTATTTTGCTGTTGGCTCCTTTCTAGCATCAGATATGCAGACGGCACAACCCTTTTGGCAGAAAGTGAAGAGGAACTAAAAAGCTTTTTGATGAAAGTGAAAGAGGAGAGCGAAAAAGTTGGCTTAAAGCTCAACATTCAGAAAACGAAGATCATGGCATCCGGTCCCATTACTTCATGGGAAATAGATGGGGAAACAGTGGAAACAGTGTCAGACTTTATTTTCTTGTTCTATATTTCATAATGGAACAAGATGCCCCTGTGTCAATCCTCATACATCTTCTATCTATATGCTCTCTCTAAATGATTTCATTGCTTTAAATGCAAATTATAAACTGATACCTCCCAAATGTTTCCAGCTCCAACTATCTCCTGAATTCCAGTTTCATATCTATTGCCTGCTCTTGGATTTCTAATGGACACTTCAAAATTAGCATGTTGAAAAATTAACCCTAGCTTCCCCTCCCCCAAACCTGCTCCTTCTTCAGTGTTTCCCATCTTAGCAAATATTTTCCATGACAGTAAATGGCAGTGCTCTAGGCTGAATATTTGTGTCTCCCCCAAAATTCACATATTGAAATTCTAAGCCCTAATACTATGGTATTAGGAGCTGGGGCCTTTGGGAGGTGATTAAGTCATGAGAGTGGACCTTTCATGAATGGGATTAAGGTGAAGTCACTCAGTCGTGTCTGACTCTTTGCGACCCCGTGGACTGTAGCCTACCAGGCTCCTCCGTCCATGGGATTCTCCAGGCAAGAATACTGGAGTGGGTTGCCATTTCCTTCTCCAGGGGATCTTCCTGACCCAATGGGATTAGTATGCTTATAAAAGTCTCACCACTCCCACCAGGATACTCCAGGTCTCAGCAGCCATGGCCACTCATCTGGATTACTGCAATAGTCTTCTGCCTTGGACTCTTATCTCACTACATTTCATTGTTCTATAGTTTCCAGGATGACCCTTTAAAAAACATATGTCAGTGTATATCTTTCCCATGTTCAAAACCTTCTAGTGGTTTTCTAAAACACTTAGAAAAAATCCAAAGTCTTTATTGTAGCCTACAAAATCTGTCACTTAATGGCCTCTTAATATTTCTCTGTCCTCATTTTCTGCCACTAGCTCTCTTTTTCACTAAGCTCAAACCAGACATGGGCCTCCTGTTCTTCTTCGATCACAACAAACCTGTTCCCCCCTGAGGGCCTTGACTCTCTCCCCTCTCAGAGACTGGCTTCCTCAGTATCTTCACATGACTCACTCTCTCACTTCATTCAGGTCTCTGCTCAAATGTTACTGTCTTAAGTGGCATCACCCATAATTCATTCTCATGTACTGATTAATTTCTTTTTCATAAAATTTACCACTAATTAACATTAAATTGCACAATTTTATTTTGTTCACTAGAATGACTATCTTACCTAATAGCTTTTCACTAAATACTGTTGTATTAATTAATCAATAATTTCCTGAAAAACCTTGTGAAAGAAGACTATGTTTGTCTTAATAGGGTCTGGTCAGTCCCTGGAGGAAGGATGTATGGGAACATCTATTTCCTTTAAGTAGAAGCTTCATCCGAAGTCCTAACGGGAAAGTCTAGGCACCACCAAGGCTTCCTTTACAATGACCTTTGTAAATTAATTAAAATACTGTCTCTTATACACATCTTAATTGAATCATCCTTCTAGTATAGCTACATAGGTTGTTTCTATTTTTTCACCGTTACAAATAACATTACAATAAATGTATATGAACAAAGAGCTTTTCTTTAGTTCAGGTTATTTTCTTGGTTTATATGCCTATAAATTAAATTATTATGTTAAGGCATAAAATTAAAGTCAATTGGCATAATATATTTTAATTTTTATTGTTATTATGACAAGGGAGCACCCCCTTTTCACCTAAAACTCAGCTTTACCTAAAGACCAATTGAAATGTCTTTCTGAACTGAGATAAAGTTGTTTTATATAAACTACATTGGAAAAGTTGATGTGAAATGTAGAAAATTGCCCTAATCCAAAGGAATCATTATTCAGTTCAAAAACAACAACAACAACAACAAAACAGTGTGTGGCTACTTCAAAATCCTCAGGAAATATGCCTGACACATTCTTTGAAGTGATTCAGAGTCTGAAACAGGTAAAATGGTAGCTGTCTATGTTATTCACCATGGATGATACCAAGGAAACAGAGGCAATATCTTGTGCAATCTGTGTTTGTTAGGACAAAGGGGTTGCCTGGTGCCATTTCACAGTCTCTCTCTCTCTCTCTCTCTCTCTCTCTCTCAGGTAACATGACTTTCTAGAAAACCTTAGGTTTTAAAACCACACAAACCTAAGTTCAAATCTCATCAATTCCAAATCCTCTCAAGGTATCAATTTTTTCATCTGTATACTCATTTTATAAAGTTACCTTAATGATTTACTTAACTGAAACAGGTATGTGAATGTTGCAGCATAGTATCCAGCATGTTTTACAAAGAATATTCCAGAGCAAACCTCCTACACTGAATGCTAGTGAGAGCAGGTGTAAAACCACTAAAATCCAAGGATTTGCTCCATCATTTGACCTAACTATTGTGCTAGTATCTTCCATTTGCCTCTCCGAATCCCTTTTACCCCTTTTGCACCCAGCTGTGTACCCCAAGGGAACACAAACGAAGCAATGCCCTGGAGAACAGCTGAAGATCTTTTGGGTTTGGGGCCATTCTGCCTTCTCTTGCTGGTTGCTGTCTTCTCTCTTCTCATGTAGTAAAACCCACAACTCTATGGAAGACATCAACACCAAGGAAAAATTCTAGATTGAGATTCAAGGAACAGTTCCCCAAAGCCCTAAGGACTGGGCTAACAAGGGAGCTGCTGCAGAACCGGGGAATCACAGCTGTTAGTTCCAGAATCCTATAGCCTATGTCAGAATCCACAGGGATGCCTTACCTGTTGCCTCTTTTCTCAGCTTACTCATTTCCCAATTCAGGTTTCACATGAGAGTGTTTAATTGGTGGACTACAAATCACATTCAGAATCCTAGCTGCAAGGGGGTTTTACAGTCTTTGCAGCACAAAAAGGCACACTAGAAAAAGGTTGGAAAAGAACAGTGAGCCACTCCTGAGCATCTGCTACAGTATGCCATCAAGCTCAAGCAGTTGGTGATGGCCTTTCTTTGACATCTGAAAAGTCTGAGAGAAAGTACAACTATAGATTGAAGCTTATAATTGATGAAAGAGTCCATAAATGGAACGAAAGGAGTTGACTGCAAACCTCAAAAGAAGTCATATGAAAATCATCTTCTTAGAGATAAATCAAACGTAAAGATCTTCACGAATGCAATCTTTCTAAATAACGTAGTCTCTGCCTCCTTTCCTGATGCTAGAAGGGTGCCTACAGCAAAATACCTTAGTACACACACTAACAGGGAGACAATTTCAGGACCTGGATCTGGGCTATGCACCCTGGTAGGTCTGTGCAGGATAGGAGATGGAGCTGGTAATTACTCTGCATGATGTCTCCCCCAGTGATGCTGTAGGTAACCAGCATAGTTCCTCCTCTGCTGCTAATAGTTTGAAAAAGAAAATAAGTACAAAATTTTTTATTTCCGTTTAATAATTTTGTTCCAAGCTTACAAAAATAAGCAAGGGATTATTGGAGTTATCCCAGAAAAACATTGACAATTAGTAAAGTAAGATAACTAAAGAACAATTTCAATTCCAGTAAACATGACTTAGGACCACAACATGATCATAAAATAAAATTAAACAATCACATGTATGTACTCTATTTGGAGCAAAAGCTTTTGGGGGGGGAACCATTGCTCAGCCTAGAATGACATTTCCCAAAGTGGGTTTCCATGGATTCCAATAGTGCTTTTTGGTGTTGTCAGTTTTTTATTAATGATGACAAAATCCTCCCATTGCAGTATGCCTGCACCTTTGTGATATGACTCTGCCCTTTCTCCCACCCAGAGATTCTATTTATCTACCCCTTTAAATATGGGCTGGACTTGACTTGCTTTGGCCAATGGAATGTGGCAGAAGTGATTTTTTTCATGAGTTCCAAAGCCTCGGCTTTAAGAAGCCATGTAACTTGCACCTTCCCCATCTTGAACACTGCCCTGAGGCTACCTAAGGAAGGCAGTTTAGCCTACTAAAGGATGAGAGCCCACATGGAGAGTAACAGGCCAGCACCAACTACCAGGCATATGACTGAGGCCATCTCAGACATTTCTATCCAGCCAACCTTACAACAGAATGCCACTTGAGAAATAAGTCCAACAGAACAGCTCAATCGACCCTCAGAATCATGAGAAATAATACATTGATGTTTTAATCCAAAAATTAAAAAAGACTTCCCTTAGTTGCCCTCTTAGAGTTACTTTTATGATAAGATCCAGGTTCATTAATTTGGTTTCTAAGGTCCATCATAACATGTTCCTTATAATACAGACCCTGAAAATCTCCACTAAGAGCTTGCATTCTGTTTATGATTCTATGTAATGGGAAATGTTCGCCTGTTTTCCTTAAGGAAGAACTGGAAAACATGGGAAGCTGTTGAGGCTGCTATCATCATTTGTATAATTACAAAACTCAACAAAGCAGCTGCCAGTGTGCAAAACAGCTGCCAATGTGCAGTCTGACAAAGGGAGCCTATCACACACAGAATGTTTTCTGGAGAATTCACAGAGAGCTGTGCTGGGATGTGTAGGGCAGTCTGCAGAGTTGTATGCCACAAGCTATTGCCAACAGCTGCCTCTGCTGGAATCTATGCTTGCTCTCTCTCTCTCTCTCTCTCTCTCTCACACACACACACACAGAAAGAGAGAAACAGAAGCTTGCTTTATGTTTTCACACAGAGAGGCTTTCTTTTGAATTGATTTTTGTTTAAAGATTGTCCTAGAAAATGTCCCCAAACTAATGTCTTGAAAAATAAATAACAAGGTATAAATTCTGCAATTGCCACTCTCCACACCCATAAAACTCTGTTAGAACCCATTTGGATGATATGTTTCCTTGTTGAACCTTGCTTTTCTTACTATATGAAAGTATGCCCCATCTGAAAAGGAAGAGGAGAGGTGTCCCATAGAACACCCCAAACCATCATGGGTTACTGGGTGATAATTGGCTACTGGGTGATACTCCTACCATTGGCTTCCTCTTCTCACATAGTTAAGTCCATAGCCACTTCTTTCTCTTGGAACTATGGGTGGGGATAATTTGCTGAGGGCTTCCCTAGTGGCTTAGAGGTAAAGAATCTGACTGCCAGTGCAGGATACATGGGTTTGATCCTGGTTTTGAACAATCCCCTGGAGAAGGGAATGGCTACCCACTCTGGTATTCTTGCCTGGGAAATCCCATGGACAGAGGAGCCTGGCAGGCCACAGTTGCAAAGAGTTGGACACAACTTAGCAACTAGACAACAACAACAAATTTATTGAATGATGAAGCAGTTGGAAATAACAGCAATCAAGATCCACCACAAAACTTCAGTTCCGTTCAGCCACTCAGTCGCGTCCGACTCTTTGCGACCCCATGAACTGCAGCCCGGGCCTCCCTGTTCATCACCATCTCCCGGAGTTCACTCAGACTCACATCCATCGAGTCAGTGATGCCATCCAGCCATTGGAATGAAAACTGACCTTTTCCAGTCCTGTGGCCACTGCTGAGTTTTCCAAATTTGCTGGCAGATTGAGTGCAAAACTTGGGGGTTATCAAAGGAAACTCCCATGTGAAAAAGTCTGAGGAATGAATGAAATGTTTTATCTTCCTTGGAGGTATCCTTCCTTATCTCCCCAGCTTTATCTCTAGCCACTCTTTCCCAGATCTCTGAGCTTACTTACTGCACTGTACTCTTGCTTCTTATGTGGCCTCAGAAGAAATAACATGAATTTAATCAGGATAGCTTGTAGTCATAGACAAAGCCCTAACCTTGGTTTAAATCCATCTTGCCACCTACAGTGTGCCTAAACATGATTGGAAAAAGGTATGCAGGTGAGCTCAGTTTAGATTGAGGACTATAAGCCACGCGCTTATATTCATTGCTGCCTGGCAGTCCTATTATACTTGCTGCTGCTGCTGCTTTTAGTCGCTTCAGTCACGTCCAACCCTTTGCAACCCTATGAACTGCAGCCTGCCAGGCTCCTCTGTCCATGGGTTTCTCTAGGCAAGAGTACTAGAGTGGGTTGCCATGCCCGAGGCAACCACCCGAGGGATTGAACCGGGTCACCTGCATTGCAGGCAGATTCTTTACCACTGAGTCACCAGGGAAGCCCCCTATTATACTTAGCAAAGGTCAAATCATTCTCCCATTATTTAAGATGCTATGTCATGCTATTGCCTCCTGCCTCACAACTTCAACACCTTTTCCCTACTCCTAACTTTTAGCTCATGGTTTTATTTCCTGTTTCACTGAAAAATCAGTCACAAAGAGTTCTCACTTGCACATGCTTCACCATCACATCTTTCAATTTCATTGTGTAAGCAGGGAAGGTAAGAGGTCCTGAGAGAAAAAGAATCAGGTATGGCTTTCCTGACAGGAAAGACACCATTTTTGGCCCAAGCCATTTTGGAATCTAAGCCTGGCCACAATGCTTGCCCTTAAAATGGTCTCAGTAATTAATCAAAATCACTGCAGATGGTGACTGCAGCCATGAAATTAAAAGACCTTTACTCCTTGGAAGGAAAGTTATGACCAACTTGGACAACATATTAAAAAGCAGAGACATTACTTTGCCAACAAAGGTCCGTCTAGTCAAGGCTATGGTTTTTGCATTACTCATGTATGGATGTGAGAGTTGAATTATAAAGAAAGCTGAGCACAGAAGAATTGATGCTTTTGAACTGTGGTGTTGGAGAAGACTCTTGAGAGTCCCTTGGACTGCAAGGAGATCCAACCAATCCAACCTAGGGGAGATTAGTCCTGAGTGTTCATTGGAAGGACTGATGTTGAGGCTGAAACTCCAATACTTGGGCCACTTGATGTGAAGAGTTGACTCATTGGAAAAGACCCTGATGCTGGGAAAGATTGAGGACAGGAGGAGAAGGGGATGACAGAGGATGAGATGGTTGTATGGCATCACCGTCTCAATGGACATGATTTTGGGTAAACTCCGGGAGTTGGTGATGGACAGGGATGCCTGGCATGCTGCGATTCATGGGGTTGCAAAGAATCGGACATGACTGAATAACTGAACTGAACTGAATTAATTATCTTAAGGGGACAAAATAATGCAGAAACAAATGACTGTTATTAAGTAAGAGAAGTAACAATAGCAAAGATAATGTATCAGTTGTAAAGACTCCCTGTTGTATTTCAATGGTAAAGACTGAACCACCAGATCAACGGGAACCTAAGGGATGATGGTATTGACCTTTTCTGACCCTCATGACTTCAGTCAACAAAAGCTTGGACTCTGTGGACTGCTCAAGCCCCTTCAAGAATATGCATGTACCCTTAGTTTAAACTTCCCAGTTTTAACAGCTTTGCTGTTCAGGAGATTTTACTTCGGGGGAAGATCTCCAGTGTTCCCCTTACTTGCTGCAAGTAGTAAATCCTTTCTCTTCCCACTCTGACTTGGTTCTTTCATTTGTCTCGACACTCACCAAGAGGTGAACTCAGGTTTTGGGTCACGATTGCATCTACACCCATATACTCTGCCTTCTCTTCAGTTATAAAAGATAAACTGTCTAGCTGCTATGTTGATGTATTGTTACCCATAACCTTCTCACTACTTCAGGGATAATAGCTCTATAACTGTCCCTCTTTTCTCCTGCAGCATCAACTCTTCTATCATTTTCACCAGCTTTAATAAGTCCAATTATAAAAATCTACATTGTTTCATAATTAGGCACCACCTCACACCAGTCAGAATGGCCATCATTAAAAAGTCTACAAATAAATGCTAGAGAGGATATGGAGAAAAGGGAACCTTCCTACACTGTTAGCAAGAGTGTAATTGGTACAGCCACTATAGAGAACAGTAGGGAGGGTCCTCAGGAAACTAAAAATAGAGTTGCCATATGATCCAGCAATTCAAACTCTTGGGCATATCCCTAGACAAAACTATAAATCAAAAAGATATATGCAGCACTATGTTCATAGAAGCACTCTTTACAATAGCCAAGACATGGAAACAATCTAAATGTCCATCAACAGATGAATGGATAAAGAAGATGCAGTATATATATACAATAGACTATTGCTCCACCATTAAAAAGAATGAAATAACGCCATTTGCAGCAACATGGATGGACCTAGAAATTATCATACCAAGCAAAATAAGTCTGGAAGAGAAAGATAAATACCATATGATATCACTTACATGTGGAATCTAAACTATGACACAAATGAACATATCTACAAACCAGACACAGACTCCTAGACACAGAGAACAGACTGTGGATGCTGAGGGGTAGGGAAGGTGGGGGAGGAAAGGATTGGGAGTTTGGGATTAGCAGACAGAAACTATCATATATAGGATGCATAAACAACAAATTCCTACTGTATAGCACAAGGAACTATATTCAATACCCTGTGAAAAACCATAATGGAAAAGAATATGAAAAAGAATATATATATATGTATATATGTATAACTGAATCTCTGTGAAGACATTAAGAAGACGTGGTGAGAAAACTCAGATGGCAGATTCTATTTTCTTGGGCTCCACAATCATTGTGAACAGTGACTGCAGCCATGAAATTAAAAGATGCTTGCTCCTTGGAAGGAAAGCTATGACAAACTTAGACAGCATGTTAAAAAGCGGAGACATCACTTTGCCAGCAAAGGTCTGTATAGTCAAAGGTGTGTTTTTTCCAGTAGTCATGTACAGATGTAAGAGTTGGTCCATAAAGAAGGCTGAGCACCAAAGAATTGATGCTTTTGAACTGTGGTGCTGGAGAAGACTCTTTAGAACCCCTTGGACTGCAAGGAGATCAAACCAGTCAATCCTAAAGGAAATCAACCTTGAATATTTGTTGGAAGGACTGCTGCTGAAGCTGAAGCTCTAATTGTTTGGACACGTGATGTGAAGAGCTGACTCACTGGAAAAGACCCTGACGCTGTGAAAGACTGAAGGCAAAAGGAGGAGTGGGCAGAGGATGAGATGGTTAGACACCATCACCAACTCAGTGGACATGAATTTGGGCAAACTCAGTCTTCCCTAGTAGCTCAGTTGGTAAAGAATCTGCCTGCAATGCAGGAGACCCTGGTTCAATTCCTGGTTCCGGAAGATCCACTGGAGAAGGGACAGGCTACGAACTCCGGTATTCTTGGGCTTCCCTGGTGGCTCAGCTGGTAAAGGATCTGCCTGCAATATGGAGACCTGAGTTTGATCCTGGGTTGGGAAGATCCCCTGGAGAAGAGAAAGGCTACTCACTCCAGTATTTTGGCCTGCAGAATTCCATGGACTGTATAGTCCATGAGATTGCAAAGAGTCGGACACGACTGAGCAATTTTCACTTCACTTCAGGGAGGTAGTAGAGGACAGAGGAGCCTGGTGTGCTGCAGTCCATGGGATCACAAAGAATCAGACACAACTTAGTGACTGAACAAAAATAGCAACGTACCTGAGTCATTTGGTGTATGGCAGAAATTAAACACAACATTGTAAATCGACTATACATCAATAAAATTGTTTTTTAAATCTCCACTGTTTCAACATTCCCTTACCATTTCATTATTCCACTTTACAGCTAAAGTCTTTGAAAATGTTGCCCATACAGCCTTCAGTTCTTTCCTTCCAAATGCTCCTTGAGCCTAATACAACATGGTTTTTGTTATCAACATTTCAATGAAATTTGCCTCTTCCCAAGTCCCTTCCAAATTGCCAGATCCAATGTCAATCCTCAGTTATGTTCCTTGAGCTCTTCACATCATTTGTCAAAGCTGATCATTCTCTCCTTCATGAAACTTTCTTTACTTGGCTTCCAGGACTGATATTGTTTCCATGATGGCTGCCTCTTCTGAGTCTCCTTTGTTATTTTCTTGTTCTATATTTCATAATGGAACAAGATGCCCCTGTGTCAATCCTCATACATCTTCTATCTATATGCTCTCTCTAAATGATTTCATTGCTTTAAATGCAAATTATAAACTGATACCTCCCAAATGTTTCCAGCTCCAACTATCTCCTGAATTCCAGTTTCATATCTATTGCCTGCTCTTGGATTTCTAATGGACACTTCAAAATTAGCATGTTGAAAAATTAACCCTAGCTTCCCCTCCCCCAAACCTGCTCCTTCTTCAGTGTTTCCCATCTTAGCAAATATTTTCCATGACAGTAAATGGCAGTGCTCTAGGCTGAATATTTGTGTCTCCCCCAAAATTCACATATTGAAATTCTAAGCCCTAATACTATGGTATTAGGAGCTGGGGCCTTTGGGAGGTGATTAAGTCATGAGAGTGGACCTTTCATGAATGGGATTAAGGTGAAGTCACTCAGTCGTGTCTGACTCTTTGCGACCCCGTGGACTGTAGCCTACCAGGCTCCTCCGTCCATGGGATTCTCCAGGCAAGAATACTGGAGTGGGTTGCCATTTCCTTCTCCAGGGGATCTTCCTGACCCAATGGGATTAGTATGCTTATAAAAGTCTCACCACTCCCACCAGGATACTCCAGGTCTCAGCAGCCATGGCCACTCATCTGGATTACTGCAATAGTCTTCTGCCTTGGACTCTTATCTCACTACATTTCATTGTTCTATAGTTTCCAGGATGACCCTTTAAAAAACATATGTCAGTGTATATCTTTCCCATGTTCAAAACCTTCTAGTGGTTTTCTAAAACACTTAGAAAAAATCCAAAGTCTTTATTGTAGCCTACAAAATCTGTCACTTAATGGCCTCTTAATATTTCTCTGTCCTCATTTTCTGCCACTAGCTCTCTTTTTCACTAAGCTCAAACCAGACATGGGCCTCCTGTTCTTCTTCGATCACAACAAACCTGTTCCCCCCTGAGGGCCTTGACTCTCTCCCCTCTCAGAGACTGGCTTCCTCAGTATCTTCACATGACTCACTCTCTCACTTCATTCAGGTCTCTGCTCAAATGTTACTGTCTTAAGTGGCATCACCCATAATTCATTCTCATGTACTGATTAATTTCTTTTTCATAAAATTTACCACTAATTAACATTAAATTGCACAATTTTATTTTGTTCACTAGAATGACTATCTTACCTAATAGCTTTTCACTAAATACTGTTGTATTAATTAATCAATAATTTCCTGAAAAACCTTGTGAAAGAAGACTATGTTTGTCTTAATAGGGTCTGGTCAGTCCCTGGAGGAAGGATGTATGGGAACATCTATTTCCTTTAAGTAGAAGCTTCATCCGAAGTCCTAACGGGAAAGTCTAGGCACCACCAAGGCTTCCTTTACAATGACCTTTGTAAATTAATTAAAATATATACACAACAAAATCTAGAATACCTGGGCAGTCCCACTTTAAGGAGCAGTTCTTCTGATTCCCACTTGACACAAATCACTATTTGAATGTACTCGGTGGATACATCATTTCAAACTCAGGTCAGAGGATTTAAGTATTTCAAACAG
The DNA here is from genome assembly GCA_006410635.1 of Cephalophus harveyi. NCBI lineage: Eukaryota > Metazoa > Chordata > Mammalia > Artiodactyla > Bovidae > Cephalophus > Cephalophus harveyi. The sequence continues at coordinate 16,865 of SJYT01000335.1, forward strand.
TTTCTGATTTGAATTTTAAAACAGTACTTCTATCTTTAAATGAAGAAATGTCTGAAGTAGTACATAATAATAAAGACTAATAAGCCAGAAACCTTTTTTAAAAAGATTTGTCATGCTGATTAAACTGATAGGAGTCTTTGAAGACACTTTCATTTGGCTGGGTGGAGCTGTCAGGCCTTCCTCTTCAATGTTCTGTTTGCTTTGTATCCTAGGGACTTTTTTTCCCACAAGGATAATTGACGGTTTTTTCAACTAAACTCTAATACTGGTGCTCTTTCCATAATTCACAGGGACACTGTGAATTGCATCCCTGTGGGAAAAAAATTAGACTAATAGATGGGAATTTTTCAGTCTTAAAATTCTATCCATAAATTTTCCTCATAATGGCTGCTAGCAGAACTAGTAGTAGACAAAATTATAGAAATGGCAGGAAATGCAGACTAGTGTAGTAATTTAGAAGCTTTTTATTTGCATGTGTGGTTGTGGTCATATACTGCGAACGTATGCCATATTTACTGTGACTAAAACTTCTCCCAGTTCACATGACTGAATTATGCATGTCAGGATTTTGTGTTTTTTTCTCAAAGAGCACTATGATTCCCCAATGCTTCACTATCTGAACCAAACTGACAATCTCCTCTTATAGAGAAGCAAACTAACATTTACTGAGAGCATAATTTACCTTCTTATTTAAAACTTTAAAAAATTTTTAAATGGTTTATGACAACCACGTTTCATAGATGTGGAAACTGAGAGTTTAGGAGTAGCAATTATCTATTTCAAGTCACAGAGAAGTAAAGTATAGAGAATCCAGTGTGTAACACACATAGATGTGAATACATACCAAAATACCAGCTGCTTTGTGAGCCTGGCCTGTAGATACCAAAACAATGCCAAAGTTGTGTACTCAGCACCCTTTTTCTTAACTTAATATTTTGAAAATACAAAAAAAATAAAATAAAAATGAGAAAAGAACATAAAGAATACCTGTAAACAATGTCTTTTCTCACATTCCCCCCATCCCTAAATTTGGGTTTATTATATTCCCATAAATGTCTTTTGATTGGCATTATACTGAATTCTTAGGTTGATGTTGGGACAATTAACATATTTATAATTATGGAGTCTTCTCCGTAAACATGGCTTGCTGTTGTTGCTGTTCATAAACATGGTGCTTCTTACCATTTCCTCAGGTTTCCCTTAAAGTCTTATAATAACAGCTTGTAATTTTTCTTCATAAAGGTCATGTACATCCTTTGTTGGATCTACTATTCTTCTTTTTAAACTGCTGCTGAAAATGGCACCCTTTAAAAATTACACTTTGGTCTAATTTAATTACTGATGGATAGAAATACAATTGATCATCACATATTGATCTTTTCTTTAGTGAATTTGCTTAACTTTCTATCAATTCTAATAATTTTTCTAGCTGTTTTCTTGTATCTTCAGTATAGACAATTGCATAGTCAACAGCGGTAGTTTTATTCCTTATTTTCCTATTCTAATAAATTTTATTCTCTTTTTAAAAAAATTCTTGTCTTACCATGCTGGACTAGAATCTCCAGTGAAATGCTGAAATGAAGCAAAGATAATGGTATCCTTTTCTTGATCCTTATTTTAAAAATAAGGCTGCTAGCATTAACCTATTGAATATGATGTTTATTATGGAAGTTTTTAATAGATACTGTTAATCATGCAAAGAGTTGACTCATTGGAAAAGACTCTGATGCTGGGAGGGATTGGGGGCAGGAGGAGAAGGAGACGACAGAGGATGAGATGGCTGGATGGCATCACGGACTCGATGGACGTTGAGTCTGAGTGAACTCCGGGAGTTGGTGATGGACAGGGAGGCCTGGCGTGCTGCGATTCATGTGGTCGCAAAGAGTCGAACACGACTGAGTGACTGAACTGAACTGAATCAGGTTAAGAAAATTCTTCTGTATTGTCAGCCTGTAAGAGATTTCTAAGTCATAAATACTGAATTCAATCAAATGATTCTTCTGGTTCTATTGAGATAACAACATTTTTCCTTTATTCGTTTATTGTGTTGAATTACATTAATGGATTTTCTTAATGGTAAACCAATCTTGTGAAACTGGATTTTAAAAAGAAACTATTTCAGTCTCTGTTTTGGCTGAAGCCTCAACATTAAAAAACACATTCCAAAGTCCACCATGCAGGTCTTGTAAAAGAGGTAGTTGTACACTGATTTTGTGACCCTTAGCTGACCACCAATCCCCACATCTAAAAGAAGGTGGAAAGGCCAAGAAAGGGCTTGGAAATTAGGAGAGGAATTGGAAGAAAGCTGTAGGCATTCTATGCATCTAACTTTCTCCCAGTGAAAGGGTGTGGGAGCAGCGTTCACATTCACCTTGTGCTAGGGAAAGGAACTTCAGTGGAACTACTTGAAGATTTGATATGTGTCACCCAGATCTCAGAAGACACAGAAGTACACCAGTTATCAACTCCACTTGAGAAATATGAAGGATAAGAGGGTCTCAGAAAAGCCTGCAGGAATACTCCATAAGAAAAACAAATTGGTTTTAAACACCAGCTAGTCTCAAATAGTTCAAAAGACACTTGCTGCTTGGAAGGAAAGCTATGACAAACCTAGACAGCATATTAAAAACCAGAAACATTATTTTGCCAACAAAGGTCCATATAGTCAAAGCTATGGTTTTTCCAGTAGTCATGTATGGATGTGAAAGTTGGACCATACCAAAGGCTGAGCACCAATGAATTGATGTTTTTGAATTGTGGTGCTGGAGAAGACTCTTGTGACTCCTTTGGACAACAAGGAAATCAAGCCAGTCAACCCTAAAGGAAATCAACCCTGAGTATTCATTGGAAGCACTGATGCTGAAGCTGAAGCTCCAACACTTTGGCCACCTGATGCAAAGAGCCAACTCATTGGAAAAGACCCTGATGCTAGGAAAGACTGAAGGCAAATGGAGAAGGGGATGGCAGAGGATGAGATGGTTGGATGGCATCATGACACAGTGGACACGAGTTTGAGCAAACTCCAAGAGATAGTGAAGGACAGGGAAGCCTGGCGTGCTGCAGTCCAGGGGGTCACAGAGTCAGACATGACTTAGTGACTGAACAACAACAAAGCTCAAATAATGTTGGTGCTGGTTCATGAAAGAATTAATCAAGAAAGAACTTCCTCTTCTCACCTATTTCCTTCTATGGTGCAATTCTAGAAGGATCACAAACCCACATAAGCAATATGGCAGTGAAGGATTAGAAGCACTCTATGGAGAAAGTAAGAAGATACTGACCACATCTCCTTTCTCATTTCAACTACACAGCCCACAGTAGGCCAAGGTGAGAGATGGAAGAAGATGCAGCTTTAAAGAAATACTAAAGTTTTAATTATTACTGATACCCTAATTAAGCTGAGACTCTTTCTGTGATAAGACATGACCAAATATACAAGGGTCAAGAAACTGTCTTACTTTTGATCCAAGAGAAATGTTGTAATCCCACAGAGTGGACTTAAGTTGGCAACAGGGAAATCAAAGTTATTTTCTGATGACAACCCCATGAGTCCTACTTATTCCTGGCTACACTTTTATGCTTGAGTTAAATTCAACCAAGTTTTGTTGCATATATTAAGACATTAAAATGTAAACATCTTAAATAAACTATTCTTGATAATATTTTATAATTATTGAAATAGTTTTGATAATGTTTCACTTAGGATGTTTGCATTTGTATATGGCACCCCACTCCAGTACTCTTGCCTGGAAAATCCCATGGGCGGAGGAGCCTGGTAGGCTGCAGTCCATGGGGTCACGAAGAGTCAGACACGACTGAGCGACTTCACTTTGACTTTTCACTTTCATGCATTGGAGAAGGAAATGACAACCCACTCCAGTGTTCTTGCCTGGAGAATCCCAGGGATGGGGGAGCCTGGTGGGCTGCCGTCTATGGGGTCGCACAGAGTCGGACACGACTGAAGCGACTTAGCAGCAGCAGCAGCCAGCAATTTTCCTTTCTTAAAATGCCCATGTCTGCTTTTTATATGAAGATTATACTAGCCTCAATAAAATGAGTGTTCCCTCATTTTCTATTGCCTGAGAGGCTACAGAAGATTGGAATCTTATGTTTCTTGAATGTCTGGTCAAAGAATTCATCCATAAAATCACTTAGGCCAAGTACTTTGTGCTTGTGTGGGAGGGAATCTTTAGCTACTGACTCAGATTCTTTAATGATTGTGTTTATTCTAGTCAGTTTTAATGTTATAGTTTCTGGGGAATTATCTGTTTTGTCTAAGTTTTCAAGTACATGAGTAAAAGTTTACCATAAAATCTCTCACCATTTTTAATCTCTGATATATTTGATCTATGATGTTTTGTCCCATTTTTGTTTCTAACATTGTTTAGTTTACCCAATCTCTTCTTCAGGTTTAACATTTTATTCAAATAAAGTTATAAGAAATAATATAGAAAGATTCCATAAACTCTTCCCCCAGTTTCCCCCAGTAGTAACATCTTGCATAACTTTAGTGCCATATTACAACAGGGATCTTGATTTTCATACAATCTCTCTATTTTATTTAGATTTTACAGTTTTACATGAACCCATTTGTGAGTATATCTATATCTATATATATATATATATTTGTGCGTGATCAGTTGCTGAGTCATGTTTGACTCTTTGCAATCCCACAAACTGTAGCCCAGCAGGCTCCTCTGTCCATGAAATTTTCCAGACAAGAATACTGGTGTGGGTTGTCATTTCCTACTCCAGGGGACCTTCCCCACCGAGGGATCAAACCCATGTCTCTTGTGTCTCCTGCATTGGCAGGCAGATTCTTTACTGCTGACCTACCTGTGAAGCCCATGTACATATTTACCTCTATGCAATTTTATCACATGTGTAGATTCATGGGTCCATCACCACAGTCAACATACTACATAACAGTTTGATCACAACAAGGATACACTTTTATAACTGTACCTACTTCTCTCCCATTCTCTGCCTCACTCTCTTAACCGTTGGCAACTTCTAATCTGTCCTCTATTCCTTTAATTGTCATATCAAGAATGCTTGCTACATAATGGAATGGAATGATGCAGTATACATGCAATTTCTTCAGACTGGCTTTTCTTTACTCAGCAGAACTGTCTAGAAGTCCATCCAAGACATATCAGTAGTCTATTCTTTTTTATTGTTGAATAATAGCCCATAGTATGGGTCAATAGCCCATAGTTGGTTCAACCATTCACCCACTGAAGAACATCAAGGTTGTTTCCAGTTTGGGGCTATTACAAATAAGGCTATTGTGAACATTTCTGCACAGGTTTTTGTGTACAAGCAAATTTCCATTTTGCTGGGATAAATGCTCCAAAATACAATTGCTGGGTTGTAGGGTATATGTGCATTTAGTTGTATTATTATTATTATTTTATGAAACTGCTGAACTGTTTTACAGGTTGGCTGAACCATTTCATATTTCCACCAGCAATTTATGACTGATCCAGTTTCTACTCTTACTTGCCACCATTTTGTGTTATCCTTTTTTTTTTTTTTTAGCCATTCTATGTAGTAATATTTCAATGTGGTTTTAATTTAAATTTCTCTAGTCTCCAAAAAAGTTGAACATCTTTCATATATTTATATGCTATTTGTATATCTTCACCGGTGAAATGTCTATTCATGTAGTTTGTTCATTTTCTAATAGGATGGTTTTTTACTATTGTGTTTTGATAGTTCATTATATATTCTGGATACAAGTCCTTTTTCAAATGTGTGGCTTTAAACTTTTTTCTCCCACTCCTTAGCATATCTTTTCATCCTCTTCACATGGTTTTTCACAGAGAAAAGCTTTTTATTTTGATTCGGTTCAATTTATCAATTTTTAATTTTATGGATCATATTTTTTATGTCAAGTCTAAGAAGTCTTTGCCTATCCTTAGTTCCCAAAGATTTTTTCTGTTTATTTCTAAAATATATCTAGCTTTACATTTTAACATTTAAGAAACCTGTGATCCATTTGGAGTTAAAATCTGTGTAAGATTTTAACATTTAAGAAGTCTGTGATCCATTTGGAGTTAATTTCTGTGTAAAGTGTGAAGTTTGGGTCAAGGTTCTTTTTTTTTCCCCCATGGATGTCTAAATGTTACAGCACTGTTTGTTGAAAAGGCCTTTCTTCCTACTTTGAGTTGCTTTTGAACCTTTGTCATAAATCAGTGGGGGTCTATTTCTGGGATCTGTATTCTATTCTACTATCCTATGTGTCTATCCTTTCACTAAGACCACACTTCTTTATTACTCTTGCTATATAACAAACCTTGAATTAGGTAGAGTGATTCTTCCCACTTAATTCTTCTTTTTCAAGAATGTTTTAGCTATTCTAGAAGCTATGTTTTTCATATAAATTTTAATATACGCTTGTTTATTTCTACAAAGATCCTCACTGGGATTTTCCTAAGAATTGCATTAAATCTATATACCAGTTTAAGAAGAGCTGACAGTTACTGTATTGAATATTTTGATAAATGAGCACAGTATGTCTCTCCACTTATTCAGGTCTTTGATTTCTTTCATAAAATTGTGTAATTTTCAGAATAAAGATCCTTTACATCTGTTGCTCAGTTTATACCTAAGTATTTCATTTTCATTGAGGAATTGTAAATGGCATTTTGTTTTCAATTTGATTTTCACAAGTTTATTCTTAATCTATAGAAATGTGGTTGATTCTTGCATCTTACAACAATATTGAATTAACTTACTAGTTCTCGGTGTGTTTTTGTAGATTATTTGGGATATCCTACATAGACAATCATCTGCAAATGATTGTCTATGGGCTTCCCTTGTGGCTTAGATGGTAAAGAATCTGCCTGCAATGTGGGAGACCTGGGTTCCATCCCTGGGTTGGGAAGATCCCCTGGAGAAGGAAAAGGCTACCCACTCCAGTATTCTGGCCTGGAGAATTCCATGGGCTGTATAGTCCATGGGGTCACAGAGTCGGACATGACTGAGCAACTTTCACTTTCACTTCACTTTCACATAGACAACCATCTGCAAATAGATAGCTGTATTTCTTTCTGCCTAATCGGTATGCTTTTTTATTTTGCCTCATTGCAGTGGCCAGAACATCTAGTATTATGTTAAACAAGAATGGTGAGAGTAGACATATTTACCACATTTCTGATCTTAGGGGGAAAAGCAGTCATTCACTCACCATAAGGTATGAAGTTAGCTGTAGACTTTTTAAGGATTCTCATTATCAATTTAAGGTAGTTCCCCTGTATTCCTAATTTTCTGAAAGATTTCTTTTTCCATGTATGGGTATTAGATTTCTTTCAAATGATTTTTCCACATCAATTGATATGATGATATTTTTGTTCACTAGCCCTTTGATATGGTGGATTGCATTGACTGACTTTCAGACATTGAACCAGTCTTTCATACCTGGACTATTTTGATACCTCTTATAAGTAGAATTGTGCAGTGTTTGCCCTTCTGTGATTGGACACTTACACTTAACACAATGTCTTCAAGGTCCATCCATCTTGTCACATATGACAAGATTTCCTTCTTTTTAAAGCCTGAATAATATTTCATTGTGTGTATACATCACATCACCCATTCATCTGATGATGGACATTTAGGTTGTTTGTTTATTATGGCTATTATGAATAGCGATGCAATGAACATAGGAGTCCAAATAGCTTTTTGAAATTCTGTTTTCCTTTGGATAAATACCCAGAAATGAGGTAACTGGATCATATGGTATTTCCATTTTTAATTTTTCAAGGGACCTCCGAACAGTTTTCTATAGTGGCTGCACCATTTTTACATTCCTACCAACAGTGTAGGAGGGTTCCCACATCCTCAATAACACTTCTTACTTTTGGTGGTTGTTTTATTTTGGTTTGTTTCAGATATTTATCCTGAAATGTATGAAGTGATACCTCATTGTGATTTTGATTTGCATTTTCCTGTTGATTAGTGATGTTGAACATCTTTACATATACCTGTTAGCCATTAGTATGTTTTCTTTGCAGAAATGTCTAATGAAATCCTTTGCTCATTTTTAATTAGGTTATTTGGTATTTTTTGCTACTGAGTTGTAGAAGTTCCTTACATTTTTGGATATTAACCCTCTATCATATGTATTTTGGCTTACATTATTTTCTTCCATTCCACAGGTTGTCTTTTCACTTTGTTGATTATTTCCTTTGCTGCAAAGAAGTTTTTTAGTTTGATGTAGTTCCACTGGCCTATTTTTGCTTTTGTTGCCTGTGCTTTTGGTATTATATTCAGGAAATCATCGCCAATACCAATTTTATTAAGCTAATCACCTATTTTTTCTTCTATGGGTTTTATAGCTTCAGTATCAGGTCTTAGATTTAAGTCTGATCCAGTTTGAGTTGATTTTCATGTATGGTATAACATATGGGTCCAATTTCATTCAGGTGGACAGCCAGTTCCCCCAACACCATTTGTTGAACAAACTATCGCTTCTTTCTTTCTTTAATAATATATGTATTTTTATTTTTGGTTGCACTGGTTATTCATTGCTGAGTGCGGGCTTTCTCTAGTTGTGGGGGCTACTCTTCGTTGTGCTGCGTGGGCTTCTCATTGCAGTGGCGCCTCTTGTTGTGGAGTACAGGCTCTAGGCACATGGGCCCAGTAGCTGTGAAGTATGGCCTTAGTTGCTCTGTGGCGTGTGGAATTTTCCCAGACCAGGGATCAAACCCACATCCCCTGCAGCAGGCAGATTCTTATCCACTGTACCACCAAAGAAGTCCCCTGAACAAACTATCTTTTCCTTCATTGTGTAGTCTTGGTCTGGGAGGGAGTAGTAGCCTTCTTTAACATTTTGCTACTCTTCAACTTACATCATAGAAGTGGATAGGTGTTTACACCCGAGGAGGATCCTTTATACTGGGCATCTTGGAGATCCAACATTTTGGGTGGCATAAAACATTTATTTTATTTCTTTTTTTCCCATCTAAAAGATTTACTCTCTCTATCCCTCTACTTCTGAAAGTAATTCTTTTCATGTACACATTTTTCTCATTCTTTTCTTGTACAGGCTTTCCCTTTCATCTAATTGTAAATTCCTAAGTGAGATCTCATTTCCTCCTTTCTGCAAGATTTGCAGTTTACATGACATAGTACCCAATTCAACATCATAAAATTACAAATATCACAAAAATTACATTTAAAATGGAGGAAAGTGCATTTTTTAAAGTAAAAAAAAAATGCAAGGATATCAACCATTCAGGGAGATTATGCTGAAATTAATACTCTCTCTTCCATTATAGTTGACAGCTAAGAAAGAAAAGGAGAAAATAATTTGTTTCTTAGAAGGATAGGAAGAAGCAATCGAGCCTAAGGCTTGTGATAAATCCTAAAGGAGAAGAAAAACAGATAGCATATCACTTCTAAAAAGGGTCTAAGACAGAGCAAGTAGACAAATGTAACTAGGCAAACTCAAACTCATCTAGTTTTAAGCAGAGACAAATTAAAGTATCTGTTTCTTCTCTTTTCCTCTGTGTCCCTAGAAAGTCAGAGAATTGGCAAAGATAAACTAATTCCTCCTCTTTATAAGAAGTGGAGGAGACATGGTTCTAGAAATTTTGCAATGTGCATTCATCTCATCACACTTGCAGAAAGTGCCATCAAATGGATTATATTTGGACACCAAGGAACTTAGCTCCTGAAATCAATCTATCATTCTCTGAATGTTCTAACCATTCAAAGTATTTTGTAAGAACATCCTGAATAGAAAAACCAGAGCACCAGTCGCTCATGGCTGCAGACCAGGACATTGCACATGCCTCCAAAGGTTGTTTACTTTAATGTTAGAATTCAGAAGAATTAAGTTAACTTGTCAATTCCTCCACCCACAAGGAAACATCAAAACACTAAGTTAACCTGTTAAGCTGTTACGTCTCTGGGTTGTTTTAGGGGGGAAATGGAAAAATGGTTCCCCAGGCTTCAAACTTCAAAGTCATCTTTGATACCCTCCTTTCATCAGACTCTCCCCAATAAGTCCTTTAACTAGTTATTTCTTCTTATTATCTCTTATGCCTTGCCTTTCTTTTCCATGTTCACTATCAAGTTGGGAACATTGTAATAATACTTCAGCAGTGGTAGCAACTAAACAACAACAAAGTGGGATTCCTATATTTATTCTCTTGTCTCACTTCCAGTTCATTACTCCCACAGAACAGAGATTTACATTTCTAGAACCTATCATGGCAGACCCATATTTATAAAACTTCAGTGATTGCCCCTTGGATATAAGATGAAGTTTAAAATATTGCAAATAGCTTCTTGGACATATTTGTTGTTCTGTTGCTAAGTCATGTCTGACTCTTTGTGATCCCATGGACTGCAGCATGCATATCTTGAACATATAACTTACAGTTATTTACAGATAGCATCATATTTTAATTCTCCTTAGCCATGCCAGCTCTTCTTTCTGATACCACATACTTAAAAGAAGGATGGAGGGCAATATATTGAATGTGTAAAACAGATAGAAAAGGAGAAATGGCACCAAATCCCAGAGCCTTGGTTCCAGGGTTGAAGATTCACTTAATTAACAAGAGCATTGTTCTCTTGGGATTGGATGTGGCTTTTAACTATCAAGGTGATAATAATACATATGTCCCCATCTTTCTCATCTTAAGGAAAGCCAGAAGTCAGAGTTTTAAGACTCAAAGCATGAGCCTAAGTGAAAGGCTATAAAACTCATTATTGCACTCCAGCTTATAATAAGGACTCAAATTTCTTAAAGTGCACAGAACTGCCCAAACCCTGTTCTTTAGCACCAAGCTAACTTTTCCCTGGTACCTTTTCCACTAAGCTATTGAAAACTAAGAAGATTCAACTCTCTTGGCTCAGTTTATCCTAAGACCCAATAAGAGAAATGTGGGAAGAAGGGATCTAAACCACCTACTCTATCTTACTTGGAGGCTACATTTAAGAAATCAAAACATAGTTTTCAAACTAAGCACTGATCAAAATGATCTATGATGCATAACACATTTTTGAGCCAAAGCATATGTACCATCTAAAACCTAAACGTTACTATGGCCTTTGCTGTGTTGCTAAGTTGCTTCAGTCGTGTCCGACTCTGCGCGACCCCATAGACGGCAGCCCACCAGGCTCCCCCGTCCCTAGAATTCTCCAACATTGATATTACCCTTTAGCTAAATAAGCTAAAGTTCAAACATATTGCAAAATGGTTTCTGGGATAACCTCAGTCATTTACTGGCAGCCTATTATTTTAATTCTCCCTAGCCATGCCAGCTACCTTTCAAAAGGAAAATAACTCTGATAACATTCTGCAAAAGAAAATTCTAATTCACATACAGATAATGGCATTATCTGATTTTCCAATTTTAAGAAACTCAGAGAACTATTTTAAAAAAATCTGTCTTCAAATACCCCTTTATTAATCTAGCCCTAACACAATTTTTTTCAGCCAGCATTCTCTCAGTGTAGTTTAAATGAGCTAACATATGCACAGAACTTAGAACTGTGCCTAACACATAGCAAGCCCTATTGAATTATTTACTATTATTACTGTATAAATGGGCTTCCCTGGTGGCTCAGAGGTTAAAGCGTCTGCCTCCAATGCGGGAGACCCAGGTTCGATCCTTGGGTCGGGAAGATCCCCTGGAGAAGGAAATGGCAATCCACTCCAGTATTCTTGCCTGGAGAATCCCATGGATGGAGAAGCCCAGTAGGTTACAGTCCATGGGGTCGCAAAGAGTCGGACACGACTGAGCGACTTCACCTCACCTCACTGTATAAATACTAATGGAAAATGTGCAACCTTTGGACAAAGAGAGACCTGAATCTTGGATTCTGTGTCTGGACTAACTAGCTTGGTGATCATGGGTGATCAATCTTCTGAGCCTTGGTTTATTCTTTCTCAAAATAAGAGAGAATAATAACTATAATGAAAGTTGTAGAATAAAAGATAATGAAGATAAAATGATTAGTACAAGACTTGGTACACAGCAGGCATTCAATGAAGGAAAGATTTTACTATTATTCACTGCTGTACTTTGCTCCCTCTGCCCCCTAGATTGAAATACCTCTCACCCTTACTTCTGTCTCCTCATCTGAACCCCATTTGTCTTTTACTGAGAAACCAGACACAGGGGGATTCTTCTTTCCTGTTCCCACCTTTGCCTTTACCTGTACAGCTCATTTGGCTCATATATGATAAGTATATTGTATAGTTAAGGACTCAATTTCAAATTTGCCTGATATGTTTTAAACAGTTTTAATGATATATAATTCACATGCCACATAATTCATTCATTTAAAGCATGCAAGTCAACAGGTTTTAGCATGTCCATAGAGTTGTCTGTATATGTCAAGGCTGTATGTTGTCACCCTGCTTATTTAACTTATATGCGGATTATATCATGAGAAACGTTGGACTGGAGGAAGCACAAGCTGGAATCAAGATTGCCAGGGGAAATATCAATAACCTCAGATATGCAGATGACACCACCCTTATGGCAGAAGGTGAAGAGGAACTAAAGAGCCTCTTGATGAAACTGAAAGAGGAAAGTGAAAAAAATGGTTTAAACTCAACATTCAGAAAACTAAGATCATGGCATCCAGTCCCATCACTTCATGGCAAATAGATTGGGAAACAGTGGAAACAGTGAGAGACTTTATTTTGGGGGGCTCCAAAATCACTGCAGATGGTGATTGCCACTATGAAATTAAAAGACGCTTACTCCTTGGAAGGAAGGTTATAACCAACCTAGACAGCATATTAAAAAGCAGAGACATTACTTTGCAGACAAAGGTCTGTCTAGTCAAGGCTATGGTTTTTCCAGTAGTCATGTATGGATGAGAGTTGGACTATGAAGAAAGCTGAGCACTGAAGAATTGATGCTTTTGAACTATGGTGTTGGAGAAGACTCTTGAGAGTCCCTTGGACTGCAAGGAGGTCCAACCAGTCCATCCTAAAGGAGATCAGTCATGGGTGTTCATTGGAAGGTCTGATATTGAAACTGAAACTCCAATACTTTGGCCACCTGATGGGACGAGCTAACTCATTTGAAAAGACCCTGATGCTGGGAAAGATTGAGGGCAGGAGGAGAAGGGGACGACAGAGGATGAGATGGTTGGATGGCATCACTGACTCAATGGACATGAGTTTGGGTGGGCTATAGGAGTTGGTGTTGGACAGGGAGGCCTGGCGTGCTGCAGTTCATGGGGTCACAAAGAGTCGGACATGACTGAGCGACTGAACTGAACTGATAGAGTTGTCCATCCATTGCCACAGTCTTTAGAATATTTTCATTACCCACCCCCGCAAAGAAATCTCACTCCCCATAGTCACCAACCCTTAGATCACCCTATCCCCCCTAAAGACCTAGGCAACAACCAAAGCCCTAGGCAACAAACAATTAACTTTCTATCTGTGCAGATTTCCTTATTCTGGATATTTCATATAAATAAAATCATATGTAATCTGCTGTAACTAGCTTCTTTCACTTAGCATAAGGTGTATCTAAGTTGTAGCAGTATTTGTACTTCATTTCATTTTACTGTTGAATAATATTCCAATGTATGAACATAACATTAAAGTCTTTTTAACTGCTTTTCGATTCTGTATGCTGCCTCTCAGAATACAATCTCCAAACTCTAAATTTCAATGTAAATGTCTACAGCAGGTGGATGTTAAGTACATGCCACATATATGAATTTATTCAAATATCGCCACACAGCAAAACACATCTTCAGCCAAAATTTATCCACAACCAATTAGTTTGCTCCTTACTCCAATAGGCATGAAAGGTAGTATAAGAATATAATCATTAATTAATTTGAATGTTTATTGAACACCTCCTATCTTAGTTTGGGTTCCCCTAGGAATAGCCCTTCGGAGAAGGCAATGGCAACCCACTCCAGTACTCTTGCCTGGAAAATCCCATGAGCAGATGAGCTTGGTAGGCTGCAGTCCATGGGGTCACGAAGAGTTGGACACGACTAAGTGACTTCACTTTCACTTTTCACTTTCATGCATTGGAGAAGGAAATGGCAACCCACTCCAGTGTTCTTGCCTGGAGAATCCCAGGGACGGGGGAGCCTGGTGGGCTGCCATCTATGGGGTCGCACAGAGTCGGACACGACTGAAGTGACTTAGCAGCAGCAGCAGCAGCAGGAATAGCCCTTGAGACAAGAATTTCAGTGCAAATGGTATTGAGAGGTGCTGTCAGGAAACACTAATAGGGAAGTAAGGGATAGAAGGTGAGCTATGGAAGGGAAGGTAGCTAATATAAGATGTGTGCTTCAAGCAAGTGGCACTGTGGGCAACTAGAGCTTAACTGCACTGAGAAACTCTGGGAGTTAGTGTAGAACATGCATCTTAGAGTTATACCAGCTGAGTGCAGAGCATGCTGAGGTTTTAACAACTCTGTCAGTCAGCCAGTAGTTGAGGGCTCCTCTTAGACACTACTAATTCTCTGCCTATCTGGCCTATCATTTGCTTCAGAGCAGAACAGGTTCTTACGACCAAAGAAATCCCTTTGGTAAAGAGATGATGCAAGCGCTGATACGTGGAGGTCAGTCTGATGTGCTACGAGGGGGTGGGGGCCAAGGGGATGGGAGATGTGGACAGTGTTTGCTGTACCTCCTACCTGGATTTCCATACAAAAGGAAAGAAATACAACAAAATATTAATTGAATTTTCCCTATGTGCAAGACAGTGTTATAGGCACTGAGGATACAATTGTGAATAAAACAGGAAAATACCTCCCCTCAGGTAATCTATATTCAGGTGAGAGAGAAACAGTAAGCAACATAAATAAATTGTAGAGTCTATTGGAAGAGAGTGAGTACTAGAGTGGAGAGTGAGACAAGGAGTCTGGGGAGTGTCCAGCTAAATAAAATGGTCACTGGAATAGTAACATGTGAGCAGAGCTCAAGGGTCTTGTTTTATCCTCCAGTCTCCCTTTAAAGATACTTTAAGATAATGACCAAGTTTGAAGGTTTGTGAAATCAATTCCAGATCCAACATTCTAGAAGAGGTTTTTGTTAACACTCAAGGACTCTCAGCAAATTTTCCCACTAATTAAGCTATGAAAGGAAGAGAGCTAGGCAACTAGAAAAGGGAAAAGGGAAGCCGAGTGTGGCTGGAGTCAGGAGACTAGGGAGCAACCCGCCTCCACAATCCCTACCGCCATCCTATGTAGCTACAACCGCATCTTCACTGCAGCCTCCCTCGGGTATGGCACTCTTTCCAGAGCTTCTCCTGGCACCAGGAGCAGGCGCCCACTGAGAAAATAATGAGCAAGCACCTCCTAGGAAAGTCTTAGTGGAGCAATCCTTTACCACGTGTTGGACCTATAGCAAAGCAGCTTCTCTTCCTCTCCAAAGAGCTTTGCCAGCTAAGGTCTTGTCAGGGTTCAAATAGCGTGTTTATTTCTGGCCCTGGGGGACACATTCTCATGGTTCATAAACCTCAGTTCAGTTCAGTTCAGTCGCTCAGTCGTGTCCGACTCTTTGCGACCCCATGAATCGCAGCACGCCAAGCCTCCCTGTTCATCACCATCTCCCGGAGTTCACTTAGACTCACGTCCATCAAGTCCGTGATGCCATCCAGCCATCTCATCCTCTGTCGTCCCCTTCTCCTCCTGCCCCCAATCCTTCCCAGCATCAGAGTCTTTTCCAATGAGTCAACTCTTCGCATGAGGTGGCCAAAGTACTGGAGTTTCAGCTTTAGCATCATTCCTTCCAAAGAAATCCCAGGGCTGATATCCTTCAGAATGGACTGGTTGGATCTCCTTGTAGTCCAAGGGACTCTCAAGAGTCTTCATGACAATATACAGCCTTGACGTACTCCTTTTCCTATTTGGAACCAGTCTGTTGTTCCATGTCCAGTTCTAACTGTTGCTTCCTGACCTGCATACAGATTTCTCAAGAGGCAGGTTAGGTGGTCTGGTATTCCCATCTCTCTCAGAATTTTCCACAGTTTATTGTAATCCACACAGTCAAAGGCTTTGGCATAGTCGATAATGCAGAAGTAGATGTTTTTCTGGAACTCTCTTGCTTTTTCCATGATCCAGCGGATGTTGGCAATTTGATCTCTGGTTCCTCTGCCTTTTTAAAGCCAGCTTGAACATCAGGGAGTTCACGGTTCACGTATTGCTGAAGCCTGGCTTGGAGGATTTTGAGCATTACTTTACTAGCATGTGAGATGAGTGCAATTGTGTGGTAGTTTGAGCATTCTTTGGCATTGCCTTTCTTTGGAATTGGAATGAAAACTGACCTTTTCCAGTCCTACTGTGCTGCAATGTATAAATGTGTACAATAAAACCAACTCCAGGGCCCCCCTCCTACCTCCAGCACTTAATTCAAAGCCCTTAGCATTCTCCTCTGCCTATTTTTTCAGTCTCATCTCTTGCTGCCCCCCAAGCAGCTGTTGCACTAGAGAGGGGGCTGGGGAAATGCTATTGACATACCCGACCACTCTCAGCTTTTGGAATGCACCGCCTCTGTAAAACCTTACATTATCATCCTCTCCTCCTCCTACATCTTCTCACATAATTCTCCAGCAGAATTAGCCTCTTTCATTCTTTGAAAGCATCTTTGTGATAGCATTTAGCTCATTGCCTTTAAACTGATTTTACACCTCTCTTAGAGCAGCCAGGCTGTGAACATTCCCATCCATATATTGGCAACCAAGGCCTTCTGCAGTCTACCCCTTCATCTTATCCCAGCTCATCACTTACTTTTTTCTGCCATAAGCCCTCTGACTAGCCAGTCTTTTCACTATCTCCTTCACTTCTACCCACGTTGAATGTGCTATGTTTACTACTACCTGATACTATGGTCCACAACTGATAATTATTCATACTCTATCCTTCTGAATTTTGAACCAATTGATGAATGGATATAGGACTGTAATGGGGTCAAAATCCCAGCTTCATTTCTACTAAAGCTGCCTTGGAGAATGTAGTTCAGGTCTGAAGCCAGAATGAACTTCCTATTTCCTTACCCCAAGTCCAGACATTGAAACCCACACAAGGGAAACTAGATCTGCAGAAGAGATTCTTAACTAGACACTCCAGGGAACTTGGCCTTCCTCACACCTTAGCAAGCACAGATGGACCAGGAGAAAAAATATCAGTAATCTCTAGTCCACCAGTGTAATGGTGTAGATTAAATGGTCTTAAGGGTGCCACAGTCTAATCATTCCACCACTCAGATAAATAATTTCTGTTCCCACAGAGAACACTGTGTGATAGGAGTAAGGAAAAATCAAACCTTTCTCTTTAATACTCCCAACAGAGTAGATGTTTTCATTCTACAGGCTGAGGCAAGCATGTGAAGAGAGGGACAAAATGTTCCTCCTTCAACTGTACATTTCCTTACCCATTACCCTCACCTACATTACCCTCACCCAAGGAAACTTCTTGCCCCCTGTTTTTAAAAAACCTCTTCATTCCTCAAGTCTGAGTTCAAGGCCATCTTTTCCCTGAAGACATGTCTGATCACCTAAACCTCCATTTCCCTTCTCTTAAATACTGAATGTGTGTTCACAATAGGCCACTTAGTTGCATGTGGTTTTCTGTAATTTTTGTTTCACATGTATGAGCTGGTCTCTCCAATGGGATTCTATGTTGTTACAAAACCTAATTCACTTTCCATCTCTGAGCATTCAACAATTCTTTGTTAGATATTCATTGGTTGTGGAAAGTAGCAGAATGAAATGGGACTGGATGGAATCAAAAGGAACAGAATATGATAGGATGGGATGGGATGGCATGAAATGACATGAAGACTGGGGATGGGAAGTGGGATTAAAACACAAAGAGCCTGGAAGTCAAGCAAGCATATATTGAATGTTTTACTACGGCAATGTCATCACATAGTCATTGAAAACTGTGATTTCACAGAGGCCTTTAGGAGCCCAAACATCAAAACTTCACCAGTATTCATCCAGAGGTTGCAGAAGCAGAATGGCCACTTGAGGTTCAGCAAGCCCAGTTCCTGACACTGGGGACACCTGTCCCCTGTCCTTCCAAGACAAAAATCTCTCCATCCTGACGTCAAAGCTGTTTGGGTATTGAGAATATTCTTCCTGCTCTTATGTGCTTTCTTGCCAGAGAACTCAAGTCACCTCATAAACAATTCATTACTCTCCAAATAAGTTTAAAGGCCAGTTTTTATGTCCTTTCCTCACAACCCTTGATATTGACTCTAAGAAAAATTGAGAAACTGAAAAATCTTATCTTTGAAGTATCTCCATTCCTCCAAAAAAAAAGTTTCTTCTTTTCTCATCCCAAATACTATCTTTCCTTCAAAACCACATTGATCAGATATTTGGGGTAAATGAGGCTTTTCTTGATATCCTTTATATCACCCCACAAAGGCCTGAGTGAGAGCACACAAGAATAATACAGGTGAGCTGACTTATTTGAGGTAACAAGAGCTACAGAGACAATCCCAGAATAAGATTCAAAGCACTTTGTAAATGCCACCAGCCTCGACCTGAAAAAACACACAGTTTTGCTCTAACATTATTATACCCACATAGTCTCTCAGAGTTTTTAAAAATATATATTGTTTTCAGGCCAGTAACTATTTTTCAATTTCCTTCTGTTCTTACAAAATAAGTACAATGCAATTCCAAATAGCATCTATATAGCTCTAGATTAAAAAACTTCAGAACTAATTTAAGGCTCAAATGCTATACTGTCAACCTTAAAGTATCAGCAAAGGCTAGAATAAGGTGTAAAATAACAGTAGTGGATAATCTCCTACAGACAGAGGGGCAAACAGCTGTATTTATGACCCAGACAAACTTTGCTCTCTGGCTTTTCTGTAAGGGACATTGATTTCTTAGGCACAATATATAGTAGATAGGTAGTGCCCAGTGCTGAATCTCTTTCCCAATTAGGAATTTGATTTTAAAGCTCTTTTCAAATTCCATGTAAGCAAAATATATTATAAAATGTTACCAAGTTACATGTCTAATAAAGAAACAACCTAGTGTTGCAACACTCACTTGCACCCAGTATATGATATTTTGGTAAAAGGAAGTACCAAAAGTAGCTTGCTGCTGCTGCTGCTGCTAAGTCGCTTCAGTCGTGTCCAACTCTGTGCGACCCCATAGATGGCAGCCCACCAGGCTCCCCCATCCCTGGGATTCTCCAGGCAAGAACACCGGAGTGGGTTGCCATTTCCTTCTCCAATGCATGAAAGTGAAAAGTGAAAGTGAAGTCGCTCAGTTGTGTCTGACCCTCAGCGACCCTATGGACTAGAATCCAAATTTTTGTCTACAAAAACAATGCTGGTCTTTATTGCATAAGTACTGCAAATTAATAGTGTGTGTCTGTCCAGGATCTTTCTCCACCAAGAGTGGCTGTAAATAAAGAACTATCTCACCACCTAATATGGACATCTGGATATACAGGCAATAGCTTCTTTTCATAGCCAGCTGTTGTGTGGCTCTGTTATGTGGTGCTGCTTATTACATATATCTATTTCACTTCTTACTGCCTCTACCTGCAGATTCAGCAGTCTGACAGAGCTGATTCCCTAAAAATGGCAAGAGCTGCACAGTCACTAGTTCAGTCCCTCAGTCATGTCCAACTCTTTGCGACCCCATGGACTGCAGCATGCCAGGCTTCCCTGTCCATCACCAACTCCCAGAGCCTGCTCAAACTCAGGTCCATCGAGTCAATGATGCCATCCAACCATCTCATCCTCTGTTGTCCCATTCTCCTCTTGCCTTCAATGTTTCCCTGCATCTGGGTCTTTTCCAATAAGTCAGTTCTTCACATCAGATGGTAAAAGTATTGGAGCTTCAGCTTCAGCATTAGTCCTTCCAAAGAATATTCAAGACTGATTTCCTTTAGGATGGACTTGTTGGATCTCCTTGCAGTCCAAGGGACTCTCAAGAGTCTTCAACACCGCAGTTTAAAAACATCAAAAACATCAATTCTTTGGTGCTCAGCTTTCTTTATGGTCCAACTCTCATCCATACATGACTACTGGAAAAACCATAGCTTTGACTAGATGGTCTTGATCCCTGTCTCCTGTACAATGTCACGAACCTCATTCCATAGTTCATCAGGCACTCTATCTATCAGATCTAGGCCCTTAAATCTATTCCTCACTTCCACTGTATAATCATAAGGAATTTGATTTAGGTCATACCTGAATGGTCTAGTGGTTTTCCCTACTTTCTTCAATTTGAGTCTGAATTTGGTAATAAGGAGTTCATGATCTGAGCCACAGTCAGCTCCTGGTCTTGTTTTGGTTGACTGTATAGAGCTTCTCCATCTTTGGCTGCATAGAATATAATCAATCTGATTTCGGTGTTGACCATCTGGTGATGTCCACGTGTAGAGTCTTCTCTTGTGTTGTTGGAAGAGGGTGTTTGCTATGACCAGTGCATTTTCTTGGCAAAACTCTATTAGTCTTTGCCCTGCTTCATTCCGCATTCCAAGGCCAAATTTGCCTGTAGAAATAGCATGGATAGAGCATCTTGGTGGGCTACAGTCCATTGCTTCACAGGAGTTGGACACCTTAGTGACTAAGCAACAACAGCAACAATGAACAGTGCATTAGGTAAAACAAATAGAGCAAAACGAAAAGGAGCTTCTCATGCTGTCTCTTATACACATCTTTCCATGTCCAGTTCTAACTGTTGCTTCCTGACCTGCATACAGATTTCTCAAGAGGCAGGTTAGGTGGTCTTCAGTCCACTCATTTGTCCTGATTCTGGGAAATGACAAGCTAAGAAAAGCTTCACTTTTGGTGCTCTGGCAGTTGAGGTGTGGCTGAAAGCTAAGAAACCTTCAGATTCATAGACCATTCTGGAGAGCATAACATATATTCTAAGAGGAAAAAGTTGAATATTTTTTTTTTTACCATTCTTCAAGGTTCTTCTGTAATGCATGATAGTGAATATTTTTAAATATTTATCTGCAATAGGCTCTTTTCCATGCTTATTAAATGTTAGCTACATGTATATATTGGAGAAGGAAATGGCAATCCACTCCAGTACTATTGCCTGGAAAATCCCATGGATAGAGGAGCCTGGTAGGCTACAGTCCATGGGGTCGCCAAGAGTCAGACATGACTGAGCAACTTCACTTCACTCACATGTATATATACGTATATATGTACATGTATTTAACATATACAAGTGAAAAGTTAAATGGACTATCTATAAGAACTTTTGTCAGCAACAGGTGGTATAAATAGTATTTCAGTTTTTACTTCTTTGGAAATTTTCAATTAAAATGTCAAAAATATACATGATAGAAATATATTTACTAAAATGTGAAAGTTATACTTTTCATGCATATTGGTTTTTCAATTACAAGAATTAGTTTACAAATATTTGTTAGATTTTCCTCAGAATCATGGAGCAACTTGTATTTCACTTACTTGTTCACTTTAGTGCCTTTTCATTGAATGTTTCGTGAAATGTATAAATTATCAGGAAATTGAAAATTTTCTTAGGAGTTAATTGATTTATATGTCCTACTGTAATCTTTAAATACATACACAATTTAGACCAGGATGCATAAATTTCCAATGTTTTCACTTATAGTTTTCAATGAGCTTGTAATCCTAATTCCTTGTTTTGTTTTTTAAATGTATATTTTACCTGATCATGAACTTCTGGGTTATTGGTGAGTGGAAAACAGGACATTAAGATGTGACTTTTCTAGGACTGATTTAATTGTGTGAGGAAGATTAGACTTAGTGTAATATGTCAAATTTTACTTGTAATCAAGCTAGTCAATCCTAAAGGAAATCAACCCTGAGTATTCATTGGAAGGACTGATGCTGAAGCTGAAGCTCCAATACTTTGGCCACCTGATGAGAAGAGCTGAGCCACTGGAAAAGACTTGTTGCTGGGAAAGACTGAAGGAAGGAAGAGAGTGTGGTGACAGAGGATGAGATGGTTGGATGGCATCACTAACCCAATGGACATTAGTTTGAGTAAACTCTGGGAGATGGTGATGGACAGGGAAGTCTGGCATGCTGAAGTTCATCAGGTCACAAAGCGTTGGTCACAACTTATCAAATGAGCAACAACTTAAAATCAAGTTCAAAAGAGAGATAAAGAATAAACTTTGTCAGGGAGTAATGTTAACTTATGAATATAATGAGATGTTATCTATTAGTCTCTGTGTCTGTAGTAAAATGTGTGATCCGTAAGACCAACAAACTTGGTAGTCTTGTTCATTAGTGAACCTGAGGACCTAAAAGAGATCTTGGTATACAATAGTAGTTCAATAAATATTTGATCAGTTAGTAAGTGAATGAATAACTGAATGAATTATACATACTAGAATTGGGAGAACGAGCTTGGCCTTATTCACCAAACCTGAAGACTGCATATTGCAGAGATTTCTCAGATTCAATTTATAAACTTGAACTTCATGAGTTCAAGCATTTCTAGCACCTACAGCAGCAGACTCTTGTGATGTGGACAATATATCACCAGGGGAGAACATCACAGGGAAGAAGCTGGTTTTATAATATAAAAGGAAATAAAACAGAACTGTGAAAAAAATCAAGTGGTTGCCATCAATACATCTTTTGATTCCTTTATGAATGGTTACTTTCTTATGATATTTGCTGGCTGCTTATTGTGTAATCACAAAGATTTAAAAAGTTGCATTAGCAGCCAGTTATGGTATTAACTTGTTACAATGTGTTTTCTTTCTTTTTGTCTTTAGTTGATTCTCCATCCTTTTATGGATAGTAAAAGACATCTGTATGTAGTGACAATTTTATTCTTTCAATTTGAATATGTATTCTCTCTTTTACATACTGCTTTGTCTAATGATAAATAAGACTATCCACTATGTTGATAAGCATCCTTATTTTGTTCATTTTTTATTAGAAGGCAACAGACAACATTGATGTTCTTTGAGATGATCATAATTTCCCCCACTTCTTATTTATTAAAAGAAGTAATGAACATCCATTAATATTTTTTGAATAAAGCCTGCTTGATCATCATCTAACTAGTAATTGTTTATACCCACTTGAATTAAGTAAGCACTTGAATTTGTTTGACAATGTTTTGTTTCTTCAAGTGAGATCTATTAGTTATTATCGTTATTAGAGTATTCATATAGGGATTGTTTCTTTTTTTTTTTTTATGGTTTTTCTTTTTTTTTTTTTTTTTTAAATTTTTTTTTTTTTTTTTTTTTTTTCAATTTTTTTTTTTTTTTTCCTTTTATTTTACTTTATTTTACTTTACAATACCGTATTGGTTTTGCCATACATTGACATGAATCCACCATGGGTGTATATTAGCTCCCAATCCCGAATCCCCCTCCCACCTCCCACCCCACATCATCTCTCTGACTCATCCCTGTGCACCAGCTCCAAGCATCCTGTATCCTGTACCGAACATAGGCTTGTGCTTCGTTCTTACATGTTAGTTTACATGTTTCAATGCCATTCTCCCAAATCATCCTACCCTCTTCCTCTCCCATAGAGTCCAAAAGTCCTTTCTATACATTTGTGTCTCTTTTGCTGTCTCACATACAGGGTCATCACTGCCATCTTTCTATATTCCATATATATGTGTCAGTATACTATATTGGTGTTTTTCTTTCTGGCTTACTTTTTATTTAACAACCTTGGCTATTTCTCTTCAATATGTTGTATATGTTGTTACATTAAAGAACTATTATTCGAGGAAATCTTCTATGAAGCCGTGTATATACAGCAATTTTGAGGAAGAGTCAATTCTCTGTTGAATTTCATGATATTTTACTTAGATTTTTAAGTACTTTAACATATGTTTAATATACTTTAATGCCATTTTCTACATCATAACTCATTTTGTACTTTTTATCTATAGAAGCTGCCCATCTTCTACTTTGTTTTTTCAGTATGTAGGGCGGCCTGGCATGCTGCGATTCATGGGGTCGCAAAGAGTCAGATATGACTGAGTAACTGAACTGAATGTAGGAAAAAAATGTCTCCTTTTTTTTAAAACACTTTTCTTGAGCTTTACTTAATTACTCCTAAGACTGTATTCCTTCTGTAATCTAGGTTTTGACAGACTTTCAATTTTATGGTATCTTCAAGAAGTTACTATTGTTAGTCTCAATTTTGAGTAATTTTCTTTCATCTTTTATTGCTTTTATTTATTTTAATTAACTGTTATTTCTGCTCTCTCAAGTTTATTTTATTTCTCCTTTTCTAATTGTTTTAGTTTATTTCTTAATTTATTTTCAGTATTCTTTCTTGGTTTGTAAAATCATCCAGTGTTAGTTAATGTTTCTTCATCGTGTCTGACTCTCTGCCACTTCATGGACTGTAGCCTGCCAGGCTCCTTTGTCCATGGAATTCTCCAGGCAAGAATACTGGAGAGGGTTGCCATGCCCTTTTTCAGGTATCTTCCTGACTCAGGGACTGAATCTGGGTCTCCTGCATTGCAGGCAGATTCTTTACCAGCTGAGCTGCTAAAATCATCCATCATCCTCTATTATTTCCATGTTTGTTCACACTATTTTATTTTCAAAATTGTCAGTGAATTTCAGTTTTATTTTTGACTAGGTGTTTCAGTTCAGTTCAGTCGCTCAGTCGTGTCCAACTCTTTGTGACCCCGTGGACTGCAGCACACCAGGCCTCCCTGTCCATCACCAACTCCCAGAGTTTACTCAAACTCATGTCCTTTGAGTCGATGATGCCATCCAGTGATCTCATCCTCTGTCGTCCCCTTCTCCTCTTGCCCCCAATCCCTCCCAGCATCAGAGTCTTTTCCAGTGAGTCAACTCTTCACATGAGGTGGCCAAACTACTGGACTTTCAGCTTTAGCATCAGTCCTTCAAATGAACACCCAGGACTGATCTCCTTTAGGATGGACTGGTTGGATCTCCTTGCAGTCCAAGGGACTCTCAAGAGTCTCCTCCAACACCACAGTTCAAAAGCATCAACTTTTTGGTGCTCAGCTTTCTTTATAGTCCAACTCTCACATCCATACACGACTACTGGAAAACCATAGGTTTTACTGGATGGACGTTTGTTGTTGATCAGGTGTTTACATTATGTAAATATTTCAAAAATATAAATGATGTGATTTGTATTAGATTTCTATTTTAAAATATTTTATAGGGTTATAAGAATGTGATTTACAAAAGTACACTGTGTAATTCTGTCTTCTTACTTTGTTTTATTTAAATCAATTCCATAAGAAAATAATGTGCTTTTTGCTTCAAGTTTCAAAATTTGACATATACAAATAGTGTTAAATATATTTATTATATTATTCAAGACATTGGTTCCCTTATTTCTGTCTCCTTCATGTTAAAGAAAAATGTCCTTTAACTTTCGGCTACTGTTCAAGGTGAATGTATCATATTGTTATATGATATATAAATGAATATAGCAATGATATATATATATATTAATCATGCATAAATGAGTATATCATACTGTTATGATATATTCCTTAAATGCTATAATTTCCAATGGCTTTTTAAACAAATTTTCAAATTTATGTTATTTGAAATATAATTTTCCTACGGTGACAGGCTTCAAATATTGGAAGAATTGTAGATTTTAAAATATAAAGAAAGGTAAAGTTCATCTGGATACCATAGAATTAGTCTTGATTGCAGGAGAATAGAAAAATGGAGCTATATTTTGCTTTTTGAAAAAAGTAAAAAATTTGTATTTGACAGGTGTAAATAGTTTGAGTTAATAGGAACAGAAGGTATAATTTTAAAAGTTAAAGATGATATGAAGGGTTTAAAATGGCTGCAATCTCTGACATTCCTACTGTTGCCCCTCTCTTTGAATGTGGGCAGATTCTGTAACCGCTTTGATCAGTAGAATATGGCATAAGTGGTGCCATTCCCAGTATCTGCTGCTGCTGCTAAGTCACTTCAGTCGTGTCCAACTCTGTGTGACCCCACAGATGGCAGCCCACTGGGCTCCGCCATCCCTGGGATTCTCCAGGCAAGAACACTGGAGTGGGTTGCCATTTCCTTCTCCAATGCAGGAAAGTGAAAAGTGAAAGGGAAATCGCTCAGTCGTGTCTGACTTAGCAACCCCATGGACTGCAGCCTACCAGGCTCCTCCGTCCATGGGAGTTTCCAGGCAAGAGTACCGGAGTGGGATGCCATTGCCTTATGGTCCAGCTTTATCATACTGATATTCTCCTCTCCCTGTCTTTGAAACAACCATTTGTAGAACCCAGCCACCAAACTGTGAGAAGCCAGGCTATGGGGAGAGGCCATTGTAGGCACCTCAGTGGACAGTTGCTGCTGAGCTCCTTGCTGACAACCTTCATCAACTCTCAGCCATTGGATTGACCATGTCATATGTCCCTCCAATTTGGGCCTTAAATGACTGATCCCAGTCATCATCGGATGGCAACTAAATGAAAGGTCAGAATTAAGAACTGTCTTGTCATGGCCAGGGAATCAATAGAACCATGAAAAAAATAAGCTTCCATTTTAATCCCATTTTGGGGGTGGTTGATGATTCAGAAATAGATATTGAGAGTAGATATGCTGCTGCTGCTGCTGCTAAGTCGCTTCCAACTCTGTGTGACCCCCATAGACAGCAGCCCACCAGGCTCCCCTGAGAGTAGATATAGGAGGAAATAAAAAGAATTCTATCAGTCTAATCTAAAATCAAGAAAAGAGAACAAATAAAGAAAATTGATACCCAGCAAAAATCTCAAGAGAAGCTCTTGAGAGTATGTTGGAGTACAAGGAGATCAAACCAGCCAATCCTAAAGGAAATCAGTCCTGAATATTCATTGGAAGGACTGATGCTGAAGCTGAAGCTCCAATACTTTGGTCACCTGATGTGAAGAACTGATTCATTGGAAAAGACCCTGATGCTGGGAAAGATTGAAGGCAGGAGGAGATGGGGAAAACAGAGGATGAGATGGTTGGATGGCATCACCAACTCGATGGACATGAGTTTGAACAAGCTCCAGGTGATGGTGATGGAGAGGGAAGCCTGATGTACTGTAGTCTATGGGGTCACAAAGAGTTGTACACAACTGAGCGACTGCACTGAACTGAGCAAAATCTGATAAAATGGTAAAAAAAAAAAAAAAAAGAGTCCAGTGTTATTAGAAATTGACATGAATTTGAATAGATATATTTTATTTCCAGTCAAAAGATAGAATTTCAAAATAAAAAACAAAACACAGCTATATTCTTCTTACAAGAGTATACTTAAAGCAGAAAACCATAATAATTGGAAATAAATGGATAAAAATGTACCATGTATTAATAACCATAGTGACTACTGCTTGTCTCCTATTATCTAATATCCTTCCCTTCTGTAGGGATAGAATCTCACTATTCTTTCTGACATAGTTGTGCTACAAATGCTTATCTGTGTGCATTTTAGTTATAGAAGAAATAGAGATTCTTTTATATGGTTAAGTTACTAGCATTAATTATCTTGTTTATTTGTTTATATTGGTCATATCTAGTGAAATTACAACTAATATACTACAGAAAGGGATGTATAAGACAAAGGACATTTATGGAAAACAGCACCAGTAGGTAAAGAAGTATTATTCCTGAGTAATAATGATAGAAAGCATCTATGGAAAAGATGTGATAATCATAAATTTAAACACACCTAGCAATGCACTGGGGCTTCCCTGGTGGTTCAGTGGTAAAGATTCTACCTGCCAATGCAGGAGACACAGGTTTAATCTCTGGGTCGGGAAGATCCCCTGGAGAGGGAAACGGCAACCCATTCCAGTATTCTTGCCTGGGAAATAGCATGGATAGAGCATCTTGGTGGGCTACAGTCCATTGCTTCACAGGAGTTGGACACCTTAGTGACTAAGCAACAACAGCAACAATGAACAGTGCATTAGGTAAAACAAATAGAGCAAAACGAAAAGGAGCTTCTCATGCATCACAAGGAGAAGCTGATGAGTACACAAATAGAATTTAACACACATTCCATAAGGTAACACAACAAGCAAATTAATAACTGAAAATTTTGAAGAATCCAATTACCAAAATTGATCAAATGATTTTATGTGGAATATGTACTTGACAGAAATCTTTACACAATCATTTCAAATATGCATACAACATTTACACACAGACCATGTGTGATATTCTAACAGTAAATGTCTCAGCAGATTCTATAGGAGAGATCTTACATAAATCATAATGCAATAAAATGCTAAAGAAATTTAAAAATAAATTCAGAAATTAAAGTCTTTCTTTTAAGTTTCTAAGTAAGAGATAAACATTTAGAACTCAACAAAACAAAAAATCCTCTGTATAATCAAACTCGAGATATGCTAAAGCTAAAAATTCACATCCAGTATTTCATGTATTAGAAAAAAAGATATTTGCCAAAACAATGAGTCATGGAGTCAACTCAAGAACTAAAAAAATCCGTCTAGTCAAGGCTACGGTTTTTCCTGTGGTCATGTATGGATGTGAGAGTTGGACTGTGAAGAAGGCTGAGCACTGAAAAATTGATGCTTTTGAACTGTGGTGTTGGAGAAGACTCTTGAGAGTCCCTTGGACTGCAAGGAGATCCAACCAGTCCATTCTGAAGGAGATCAGCCCTGGGATTTCTATGGAAGGAATGATGCTAAACTTGAGACTCCAGTACTTTGGCCACCTCATGCGAAGAGTTGATTCATTGGAAAAGACTCTGATGCTGGGAGGGACTGGGGGCAGGAGGAGAAGCGGACGACCGAGGATGAGATGGCTGGATGGCATCACGGACTTGATGGACGTGAGTCTGAGTGAACTCCGGGAGATGGTGATGAACAGGGAGGCCTGGCGTGCTGCGATTCATGGGGTCGCAAAGAGTCGGACACGACTGAATGACTGAACTGAACTGAAAGAAATTTGATGTTGTTCAGTTGCTAAGTTGTGTCTGACTCTGTGACCCCATGGACTGCAGCATGCCAGGCTCCCCTGTCTTCCACTGTCTCCTATTTTTATCAGATTCATGTCCACTAAGTCAGTGATGCTACCTAGCTATCTCATACTCTGTTGCCCACTTCTCCTTTTGCCTTCAATCTTTCCCAGCTTCAGGGTCTTTTCTTCCAATAAGTTGGCTCTTCGCATCAGCTGACCAAAGTATTGGAGCTTCAGCTTCAGCATCAGTCCTTCCAATGAATATTTAGGATTGATTTCTTTTAGGATTGAGTGGTTTGATCTCCTTGCAGTTCAAGGGACTCTCAAGACTCTTCACTAGCATCACAATTCAAAAGCATCAATTCTTTAGCACCCAGCCTTCTTTATGATCCAAATCTCACATCTGTACATGACTACTGGAAAACCATAGCTTTGATTATACAGCCCTTTGTTGGCAAAGTGATGTCTCTGCTTTTTATTTTGCTGTCTAGGTTTGTCATAGGTTTTCTTCCAAAGAGCAAGCACCTTTTAATTTCATGGCTGCGGTCACCATCAGCAGTGATTTTGGAGCACAAGAAAATAGTCTCATTGTTTCCACTGTTTCCCCTTCCATTTGCCATGAAGTGATTGGACAGGATGCCATGATCTTTGCTTTTGAATGTTGAATTTTAAGCCAGCTTGTTCACTCTCCTCTTTCACCTTCATCAAGAGGCTCTTTAGTTCCTCTTTGGTTTCTGCCATAAGGGTGGTGTCATCTGCATATCTGAGGTTAGTATTATATCTCCTGGCAATCTTGATTCCAGCTTGTGCTTCATCCAGCCCAGCATTTTGCATGATGTACTCTGCATAAAAGTTAAATAAGCAGAGTAACTCTATACAGCCTTAACGTATTCCCTTCCCAATTCTGAACCAGTCTGTTGTTCCATATCCAGTTGTAACTGTTTGCTTCTTGACCTGCATACAGGTTTCTCAGGAGGCAGGTGGTCTGATATTCCCATCTAGTTAAGAATTTTTCCAATTTGTTGTGATTCACACAATCAGAGGCTTTAGTGTAGTCGACGAAGCAGAAGTTTTTCTGGAATTCTCTTGCTTTTTCTATGATTCAACAGATGTTGACAATTTGATCTCTGGTTCCTCTGCCTTTTCTAAAGCCAGCTTGTACATCTGGAATTTCTCCATTCATGTACTGTTGAAGTCGACCTTGGAGGAATTTGAGCATTACCTTGCTAACATGTGAAATGTGTGCCATCATGTGGTAGTTGAACATTCTTTGGCATTGCCCTTATTTGGGATTGGAATGAATCCCTTTTCCAGTATTTCTTTAATATTTAAAATTTGATTTTTACAGTAATGTTTATAACTAACGGAATGTCACATGTGATTTTGAATCCAAACTCCTCATTGCTAGTTTACCTCTTTCACTAAGCACTTCCAGAATGAACAAGTAACAATGCTGGTAGTGATGGGGATGCCAAATTGCCATCTCTAAATTCAGAAATCTGTCAATTCTGCTATTCAATCTGCTATTTGTCTCCGACCTAGTTTGAGATCATAAAGTGTTCATAAGTTCATTTGAGGGTGAAACAGTGAAAGGAAATATGGGCCCATATTTGCATCTGAGAATACTGCACTTAATTTTTTGGATACTCTTGAATATGGAAAAATATAACCCATGATTCATCAAAGAAAATAGAAGATGTACTTGCTAGAATTAAATTGCTAGCTGAGTCATTTGAAAAATGAGTGTTATGCTTTCGTAAACACGGATGTGGCCCTATCCCACAGTAGAACGAATTTTTCTTTTTTATGGATCAAATGAAATAGCAACAGACAACTACAAAAACAATAAATATTGACTATCAATCCCTTAACTCATGAGACACTACTGAAAAATCTGGGGTTTTCTCTCTCTAGTGAAAGTGAAAGTGAAGTTGCTCGGTAGTGTCTGACTTTTTACGACCCTGTGGACTGTAGCCCACCAGACTCCTCCATCCATGGGGTTCTCCAGGCAAGAATACTGGTGTGAGTTGTCATTTCCTTCTCCAGGGGATCTTCTCGACCCAGGGATCGAACCCAGATGTCCCACGTTGCAGGCAGATGCTTTAACCTCTGAGCCACCACGGAAGCCTCTCTCTAGAGGAAGGCATTTTCATGGTGGTATTAACTGTGGAATTCATGATGCTTTCACTAGAGGAAGAACAGTGAGCTAATTCAGTAACTAGGTTGCTTGGATTACTGACTGATTCCTGTACATAACTGTTAGGCTTGTCACCTGCCTCAGCTTTCTTTTTTTCTCAGTGATATCTCCTTCCTTTCACTAAACTTTCCCTTAGCTAAGGTAAGGATTTATATGTTTTTTCAGTTCAGTGACTCAGTCATGTCCGACTCTTTTAGACCCCATGGATTGCAGCATGCCAGGCTTCCCTATTCATCACCAACTCCCAGAGCTTGCTCAAACTCATATCCATTGAGTTGATGATGCCATCCAACCATCCCTTCCTCTGACATCCCATTCTCCTCCTGCCTTCAATCTTTCCTATCATCAGGGTCTTTTTCTAATGAGTTAGTTCTTCACATCAGGTGGCCAAAGTATTGAAGCTTCAGCTTCAGCATCAGTCTTCCAGTGAATATTCAGGGTTGGTTTCCTTCAGGATTGACTGCTTGGATCTCCTTGTAATCCAAGGGGTTCTCAAGAGTCTTCTCCAACACCACAATTCAAAAGCATCAGTTCTTCAGCACTCAGCTTTCTTTATGGTCCAACTTTCACATTCATACATGACTCCTGGAAACATCATAGCTTTGACTAGACATACCTTTGTCAGCAAAGTAATGTTCACTTTTTAATATGTTGTCTAGGTTGGTCACAGCTTTTATTCCAAGAAGCAAGTGTCTTTTAATTTCATGGCTGCAGTCACCATCTACAGTGATTTCAGAGGCCAAGAAAATAAAGTCTCTCACTGTTTTCATTGTTTCCCCATCTATTTTCCATGAAGTGATGCAAATAGTTGCCATGATTTTATTTTTTTGAACCTTGAGTTTTAAGCCAACTTTTTCACTCTCTTCTCTCACTTTCATCAAGAGGCTCTTCAGTTCCTCTTCAGTTTCTGCCATAAGGGTGGTGTCATCTGCATACCTAAGATTAGTGATATTTCTCCTGGCAGTCTTGATGCCAGTTTGTGCTTCATCCAGCCCAGCATTTCACACAATGTATTCTGCATATAAGTTAAATAAGGTAGGTGTTATTGTTGCATTTCTAGAATCTTCTAGCTGTGACTGGTCTCTGTTAAGCCCAAGGATAGTTGAAGTTGTCTTGAAAGGAAAGAAGAACATAAATTTCTTGTAAATAGAGATGTACTTTCAGAAGTGTGTGCATGCTCAGTTGCTCAGTTGTGTCCGACTTTTTGCCACCCCATGGACTGTAGCCTGCCAGGCTCCTCTGTCCATGGTATTTCCCAGGAAAGCCCAGGAAAGCCCACTTTCAGAAGTAGAAAAAGGCAAAATATAACAGTTATGAGATTTGCTCCTATCTTCTATATTCACCCATTTGTCTTTATACTGTGTTAAGATTTATCTCTGGATTAGGGATTTTATCTCAGCATGCAGCCTAGTCTTGGCTGGCAGTTCTTTCAAAGAATCATAGCTCTTTTAAAAATGTAGTTTTTACCTATTTCCAGTCAGCTTTATGTGCTACCAGAAAAACTCAGTTTTCTCCTAGTTATCCTCCTTATACTTACTGTTCATTTCAGTTCAGTCGCTCAGTTGTGTCCGACTCTTTGCGATTCCATGAACCACAGCACGCCAGGCCTCCCTGTCCATCACCAACCCCCGGAGTCCACCCAAACCCATATTCATTGAGTTGGTGATGCCATCCAACCATCTCATCCTCTGTTGTCCCCTTCTCCTCCTGCCCTCAATCTTTCCCAGCATCAAGGTCTTTTCCAATGAGTCAGCTCTTCACATGAGGTGGCCAAAGTATTGGAGTTTCAGCTTCAACATCAGTCCTACCAATGAACACCCAGGACTGATCTCCTTTAGGATGGACTGGTTGGATCTCCTCACAGTCCAAGGGACTCTCAAGAGTCTTCTCCAATACCACAGTTCAAAAGCATCAATTCTTCTGTGCTCAGCTTTCTTTATAGTCTAACTCTCACATCCATACATAGCCACTGGGAAAACCATAGCTTGACTAAATGGACCTTTGTTGGCAAAGTAATGTCTCTGCTTTTGAATACACTGTCTAGGTTGCTCATAACTTTCCTTCCAAGGAGTAAGTGTCTTTTAATTTCATGGCTGCAATCACCATCTGCAGTGATTTTGGAGCTCAGAAAAATAAAGTCAGCCACTGTCTCCACTGTTTCCCCATCTATTTGCCATGAAGTGATGGGACCGGATGCCATAATCTTAGTTTTTCTGAATGTTGAGCTGTAAGCCAACTTTTTCACTCTCCTCTTTCACTTTCATCAAGAGGCTCTTTAGTTCTTCTTCACTGTCTGCCATAAAGGTGGTGTCATCTGCATATCTGAGGTTATTGATATTTCTCCCAGCAATCTTGATTCTGGCTTGTGCTTCCTCCAGGCTAGCATTTCTCTTACTATACTTGATTTCTTTTTTAACCCTGTGCCTATTCTCTTGAACTTATANTCTGCCATAAAGGTGGTGTCATCTGCATATCTGAGGTTATTGATATTTCTCCCAGCAATCTTGATTCTGGCTTGTGCTTCCTCCAGGCTAGCATTTCTCTTACTATACTTGATTTCTTTTTTAACCCTGTGCCTATTCTCTTGAACTTATAGCAGATATTTTCAGTTTATGAAGCTTCAGTAGGAAAATCAGATCTCTAGTGTTTCTGCCTTTAGTTACTTTGTCAAAATGAAGGGATGCATTGGATATAATCACTATTAATTGGCCTTTTCCTGCAAATTTAATTCAGTTAGAAGTTTTAACATAGATATGACAGCCATACCCTGAGATCATCTTAGCCTGAAGGCAGTTCTTAACCAGTACTATCCTGTATTGAGAATCAATGACCTCTTCTGGCTCTGTAAGATCCCATATTTATTAGATGCTAATACTTTTTGTTTCTGCTTTCAAAGAAGATAATTATGTCTGAGCTCATTTTTTTTTAAATGTGTTGTCAAATGTATCACTACTGTTATTCACTTATAATCCTCTCAGCCTAGAGTTACAAAATCCTCACGTATGTAATCTGTTTTCTAAGTATTCACATGAAATGGTTTGTGAAATATTTTGCCACTTCTTAGCATGTTTTCCAGGAACCAGTCATGGTTTTCTTGCCACTCATTCCAACTAATCAAATATTAAGCCAATATTATCTATTTTAGGTATTTAGTTTTGGCAGACCCCACTTGAAGAGACCAGTTCTAAGGTATCTAGTGAAGGCAGTTTAGGCTATGTTACAATAACAGAACTCTCAAACCTCAGAGACTTCATGAAAATTTTTATTTGTTTTTGTTTTTAGATTCTGCTCTATATCCAGTGCTGAGTAGTGACAAAGTTGTCACAGGCTAACAGAAGCTCTTTCTTGACCCAAAATAACAAAGGAACACTGCAGAGTCTCGAATTGGTGAGTTCAGTGCTCTCATCCAGAAACAACACTTCATTTCCACACTACTGTATTGGTCAAGAAGTTCACATGACAGTATACTACATCAAAGGGAGAAGAGAACAAGATGCTACAATTCTACCACTAAATAGCTTAGCATCAAAATATGTAAAGCAAAAATTGACAACATTTCAAACAGAAATCGAAAAATCTGTACCCAGAGTAGAATAATTTAACTTTAAATCTCAATAAATGATGGAATAAGAAGACAAAATTCAAAAAAGATAAATAGGATTTAAACATGATTAACAAATCGATTCAATGGATATATGAAACAGTTTACCCAAAACTATGCATACACATTATTTTAAGGAAAAATATTTACTGAAACTGGCCATCTACAGAAGGCAATGGCATCCCACTCCAGTAACATGCTGTGAAACAAATTATAACAGATGTCATGACTTACCAACCTATGAAGTATAATATTTTATTTTAATTCAATTTTGATAGAAATAAATAATGAAAAGTTTAAAAATTCAATGTAAATGGAAATTTAAACTTACATTAAAATATATTTTGTGGGTTTAAGAAAAGTCACAATGACAGTGTTGCTCAGTCACTAAGTTGTGCCCGACTGTGACCCAGTGGACTGCAGCATGCCAGGCTTCCGTGTCCTTCACTGTCTACCAGAGTTTGCTCAAATTCATGCCCATTGAATTAGTGATGCTACTGAACCATGGCATCCTCTGTTGCTTTTTAATCTTCCTGCCTTCAGTCTTCGCTAATCACAGGGTCTTTTCCAATGAGTTGGCTCTTCACATCAGGTGGCCAAAGTATTGTAGCTTCCACTTCAGCATCAGTCCTTCCAATGAATGTTTATGGTTGATTTCCTTTAGAATTGACTGGTTGGATTTCCTTGTAGTCCAAGGGACTTTAAAGAGTCTTCTCCAGGACCACAGTTTGAAAATATCAGTTCTTTGGTGCTCAGCCTTCTTTATGATCCAGCTCTCACATCCATACATGACTATTGGGAAAAACATAGCTTTGATAAGCCTTTGTCCCATGCCCTGCAATCCCATTCCCTCCTACCAGCTGCTCCCAGTCAGTGACTGAACAGAGCAGAGATTCAATGGCGGTCCTGCTCCCAGGAGGCTCAGGACCCCTCTGATGTGCACCATTGTCTTGACACTGCCCACTGGCCTTCTTAGAACTTTCTTAGAACTTGTTAGGATTGTTTACTATGACTTTTCTTTTTTCATTCCCTCTCCTCTCCAAGAGTCAGACTTACATGCTAGTATAACAGCTCCCCAGCCACCTGCTGTCCAGGCACTTTCCTCAGTAATGCTCTGTTTCTCGGAGCATCCAGATTGAGACAAGACATTTTCTAGATTGGAGTTTAGTGTTTCTGGCTTATAACTGAGCTGAATGAAACAAAAAAAGTGTCTAAATCCTAAGGAAAAAAAATCTAAAAATTGATCTCTATCTCGTGTGTTAGCAAACCAGGATTCAAATTCTAGTGCATAACTTTACATGGAAATTATAAGCAGTGTTACAGCAGTGGTGAAACATACATAATATTTGCCTTGAAAATTACTAGCTGAGATCTTGAGAGGAATAAAGGTGGTTTCCTAAAGATAACTAAGACTTTGGGAGCATCTTGAAGGCTTTTTTTTTTGCCAGTGAATATTAAAGTTCATGGAAAAGGAACTTATTGAACATTAGAGCTTTGAATGCATAAATCTGTAATACCTCATTTATAAGTCAGTGGAGTACTGAAGGCAGAGATTTCCTATCAGCAGGCATGGAGAGAACATTGAACAATATACTTATGATCATTTCTGCTGGAGAATTCTTGCTGGGTATTTTGGGAAATGGGTTCATTGTTCTGGTTAACTGTATTGATTGGATCAAGAGCAGGAAGTTCTCCCTGATTGACTTTATTCTCATCTGCTTGGCTATTTCCAGAATATTTGTGCTGTGCATAATGATTTCAGGTACAGGTTTACATGTAATCTCTGAGGAAATACGGTACAACAAGAATNAAATGGGTTCATTGTTCTGGTTAACTGTATTGATTGGATCAAGAGCAGGAAGTTCTCCCTGATTGACTTTATTCTCATCTGCTTGGCTATTTCCAGAATATTTGTGCTGTGCATAATGATTTCAGGTACAGGTTTACATGTAATCTCTGAGGAAATACGGTACAACAAGAATCTCCTGATAAATTTGGGGCTCCTCTGGATAGGATCCAATTATTTCTCCGTAGCCTGCACCACCTGCATCAGTGTCTTCTATCTCCTCAGAATAGCTAACTTTTCTAATTTCCTTTTCCTCTGGATGAAACGAAGAATTCACAAGGTGCTTCTCATTATTGCACTGGGGGCTGTGTTCTCTTTCTGCTTGTGCCTTCTTCAAAAGAATACGGCAGTTAAAATCCTGTTCCAAAACCAGGTAAACAGCAAAAAAAATGTGACATTGGACTTTCTAATGATAAGGTATGATTTGTTCCTTACCATAATGTTCCTCATCCCCTTCGTGGTGTCCCTGGCCTCCTTTCTCCTTTTAATCCTCTCCTTATGTGGCCATCTCAGGCGTATGAAGGGTGTAGACTGTAGCTCGGAAGCCCACGTGAGAGCCCTGAAGGCTATGACTTCATTCCTGCTCCTCTTCATTCTATACTATTTGAGCAATATTGTGACAGTGTGGGCCAATCACATTCTAGGTAGTTTCGTGGCAAAGATTTTTGTGAACATGCTGTTATTTTTCTGTCCTTCTGGCCACACTTTGCTTCTGATTTTGTGGAATAGCAAATTGAAAAAGGCTTCACTCTGTGTCCTAAGGAAGCTGAGGGGTTACATGAATCTAAGAAAACCTACTCTTCCAAAAATAAGCCTGAAGCGATGATGACCTCTCAGGAATGAAGACAACAAACAGGACTTCATATTTATGCTTTTATTTTTCATCCTGACTGTTTAAGTTCTCTTCTGTGATAGGTGATTGAGCCTTATTGAAAATATCTTCTTGGGAGTTCCCTTGGTAGCCTAGTGATTAGGATTCTGGCCTTTTACTGCTGTGGCCTGGATTCAGACCCAGGTTGGATCTTGAAAGCTGCACAGCGTGATTAGAAGCCTGGCCTGGTGCAGTCCATGGGGTCGCAAAGAGTTGGACACGACTGAGTGACTGAACAACAAATGACAGGAAAAAAACTTTCCTGGAAAATGCCAAAAAAAAAAAAAAAGGATTTTACTGTGTTTCCATCAAGACAGTGATGATATAACTAACAGTAAAATTATGCATTTTATGTTAGGCAAAATATTAGTTTAATCTTACTTAATTTGTACTATATTGATTTCATAAAAACATACGTATATATAAAGAATAGCCATAAATATGTATTAATGTAGATATATTTATACTTGTAAAGATATATAGAGATTTAATTCCTAAAGAAAGTTAATTATTTTAAGTTTTCATTTAAAAATAGAAAAGAGCACGAGAATAAGGAGAGTAAATATGTTCAGGAATATGCTGAAATTTTAATTAAGAATAAAAGCTGAATATCTGAACACAAAAATAAAGTTGTTTTAAAGCCTCAGGTTATTAGTGACTACTTCTTGATATAAGCCATGATTTGTTAATGTTTCAAATAAAATGCATCAAGGAACAATTAAGTGTTTCAACAATACAAAAGTGAATTAACTAGTAGACTTAGAATTTGGCATGTATATCATCTAATTAATGATATGTAAAAAGAGTCAGACATGACTGAGCGACTGAACTGAACTGAACTGAATGATTAGTGAGTTCATCTAAGGCTATAGAAACTAAAAGGAATGATATATGTCAGAAAATGCAAGGATATCCAGGGGGTGGCAATATTCCAAATTGCATTCCATGAAAATCTCTTAACAAGGAAACAAATTTCTCAATGCTAAAAAAAAAAAAAAAATTATAGGCGACCACAGGTGGCTCAATGGTAACAAATCTGCTGACCAATGCAGGAGACATGGGTTTGATCCCTGGATTAGAAAGATCACCTGGAGTAGGAAATGGCAATCCACTCTAGTATTCTTGCCTAGAAAATCCCATGGACCGAGGAGCCTGGTGGGCTATGGTCCATGTGGTTGCAGATAGCCAGACATGACTGAGCAACTGAGCACACACACACATAGATTAAAGATTTAGATTTAGTAAAGAATGAGTGCACTAAAAACAAAAATACAATGAAGGATCAGGGAGCAATTGACACATGGCAAAAGAAAAATGACAAAACATCATCCCAGAGAACTGTTGAATATCAAGCTGACTTTGGCAAACAACTGGGATAAGTTCTCAAGCAGGAGGATATTGCATGTAAACAGAAAAATGTTTCAATGATTAATACTAAAGAATCACTTGATAAATTTTCAACACTATTCCAATACATTTTTTTAAAAGCAAAAATATAAAAACTCACATTGGTAAAATAAAAGCTAAAATAGAGAAAAATATCTAGACTCCATAGACCCCAAACTATTTCTGTTTTTCTGATGCACTCAGACTTAATTTTCAATATTTTCTTCAATTACTTATTGGTTCCATGATCCTCTCTTCCTCCTTTCTCTCTCATAATGTAGGATATTCTGATGTTTCATTATTTTGATATTGTCACCAATTGCCCAGCATGATTTTAAACCAAGAGCATAACACTTAAAAAGCAGACTTGCTTACCAGGAAAGACTATCTTTCTCACCTTCTTGGTATTTAGCAAGTATTTTTCAGATGGGTAGATGGACAGATTCAAAATATGTTCCAAATATTACTAAGACATTGGGAATTTTGATGAGACATAAGAACAGTGCTTGGAAAGAAAGGTATTTATTTGTGGCTAGATTACAACTATAAAAGCTCTGGTAGCAAGTCTCAGAGACATAAAAAACCCCAAGACAATGCAATGACTATTTGGAAATTATAACAACTCATTACTGTGGCTAATGTATTAACAGTGGAGGTGACAAATAGACTCAAGGGATTAGATCTGGTAGGCAGAGTGCATGAAGAACTGTGGACAGAGGTTTGTAACATTGTACAGGAGATGGTGACCAAAACCATCCCCCAGAAAAAGAAATACAAGAAGGCAAAGTGGTTGTCTGAGGAAGTCTTACAAATAGCTGAAAAAAGAAGATAAGCTAAAGGCAAAGGAAACAGGGAAAGATTTACTCAACTGAATGCAAAATTTCAGAGAATACTAAGGAGAGATCAGAAAGCCTTAAGTGAACAATGCAAAGAAATAGAGGAAAACAATAAATGGAAAAGACTAGAGATCTCTTCAAGAAAA
This sequence comes from Cephalophus harveyi, assembly GCA_006410635.1. NCBI lineage: Eukaryota > Metazoa > Chordata > Mammalia > Artiodactyla > Bovidae > Cephalophus > Cephalophus harveyi. The sequence goes on from SJYT01000335.1 coordinate 56,610, forward strand.
TTGGAGATACCAAAGGAACATTCCACTCAAACATGGACACACTAGAGAGCAGAAATGCAAGGACCTTACAAAAACAGAAGAGGTGGCAAGAATATACAGAAAAGGTCTTAATGACCAGGATAACCATGATGGTGTGTTCAACTCACCTAGAATCAAACATCCTAGAATGTGAAATCAAGTGGGCCTTAGAAAACATTACTATGAGCAAGGCTAGTGAAGGTGATGGAATTCCAGCTGAGTTATTTAAAATCTTAAAAGATGATTCTGTGAAAGTGCTGCACTCAACATGCCAGCAAATTTGGTCAGCAGTGGTCACAGGACTGGAAAAGGTCAGTTTTCATTCCAATCCCAAAGAAAGGTGGTGCCAAATAATGTTCCAATTACCATACAATTGCACTCATTTCACATGCTAGCAAGATTATGCTCAAAATCCTTCAAACTAAGGTTTCAGCAGTATGTGAACTGAGAATGTCTAGATGCACAAACTGGATTTAGAAAAAGCAGAGGAACCAGAGATCAAATTGCCAACATCTCCTGTATCATAGAAAAAGCAAGATCATTAAAAAACAATCTGCTGGATCATTAAAAAAACAATCTGCTTCATTGACTACACTAAAGACTTTGACTATGTCAGTCATAACAAACTATGGAAAATTCAAGAGATGGGAATACCAAACCACCACCTTACCTGTCTCCTGAAAAACTTGTATGCAACAAAAAGCAACAGTTAGAACTAGACATGGAACAATGGGCCTATTCAAAATTGGGAAAGGAGTACATCAAGATTTTATATTGTTACCCTGCTTATTTAACTTATATGCGGAGTAATCATGAGAAATGCCAAGCTGGATGATGAACAAGCTGGAATCAAGACTGCTACAAGAAATATCAACAACGTCAGGTATACAGATGATACCACTTTAATGACAGAAAAGGAAGAGGAACTAAAGAGTCTTTTGATGAAGATGAAAGAAGAGAGTGAAAAAGCTGTCTTAAAACTCAATACTAAAAAACCAAGATCATGGCATCTGGTCCCATCACTTCATGGCAAATAGATGAGGGAAAAGTGGAAACAGTGATAAATTTTCTTTTCTCAGACTCCAAAATCACTGTGGAAAGTGACTGCAGCCACAAAATTAAAAGACGCTTGCTCCTTGGAAGAAAAGCTATGACAAACCTAGACAACATAATAAAAAGCAGAGACATCACTTTGCTGGCAAAGGTCCAGATAGTCAAAGCTATGATTTTTCCAGTAGTGATGTATAGCTGTGAGAGTTGGACCATAAAGAAGGCTGAGTGCCAAAGTATTGATGTTTTTGAACTGTGGTGCTGGAGAAGACTCTTGAGAGTCCCTTGGACAGCAAGGAGATCAAACCAGTTATTCCAAAGGAAATCAATCCTGAATATTCATTGGAAGGACTGATGCTGAAGGGGAAGCTGCAATACTTTGGCCACCTGATGGGAAGAGCCAAATCACTGGAAAAGATCCTGATGCTGGGAAAGATTGAGGGCAGAGGAGAAGCAGTCAATAGAGAATGAAATAGTTGGATGGCATCACCAACTCAATGGACATGAAGTTTGATCAAACTCAGGGAGATAGTGAAGGACAGGGAAACCTGGTATTCTGCAGTCCATGGGGTCCTAGGGATCAGACACAACTTAGCAATTGAACAACAAAAACAACATGACCTAAAAGTGTGCTGGGGAAATAATAAGCATAGAATGAACTAGTGTGTTAAATTTTTACTACACCACCGTAACAGATGCCTAGAGGTGCAGTTGCAGCACTCATTAGAACCAGATTATTTCTTGATCATGTACCACAGGTGGTCTCAAATAAATAAGTGAATAAGAACAGTTCAGTTCAGTTCAGTCGCTCAGTCCTGTCTGACTCTTTGCGACCCCATGAATCGCAGCACGCCAGGCCTCCCTGTCCATCACCATCTCCCGGAGTTCACTCAGACTCACGTCCATCGAGTCGGTGATGCCATCCAGCCATCTCATCCTCTGTCGTCCCCTTCTCCTCCTGCCCCCAATCCCTCCCAGCATCAGAGTCTTTTCCAATGAGTCAACTCTTCACATGAGGTGGCCAAAGGACTGGAGTTTCAGCTTTAGCATCATTCCTTCCAAAGAAATCCCAGAGCTGATCTCCTTCAGAATGGATTGGTTGGATCTCTTTGCAGTCCAAGGGACTCTCAAGAGTCTTCTCCAACACCACAGTTCAACAGGACTTAGAAAATAGGTGGCCCAGAGCATAGGGCACATTAGAGTTTATTATGAAGAAAGAAAATACAGAAACTATTGAATACTTTAAAATGCAGAGTAGTCTTTTACTTCTCATTTCCCAGATAGAGTGGTAATTTGGGTACTGAGTGCTACTTATTAACACTGCTGTTCTCAGGAATCCCATGTTTTGACAGAAGTTTTTGCTTTTGATCACTTTCTAGGGCAATTTAATGTACATATGGGATGTCTGCATTTTTGAGAGTAGAGTATAAAAAGACTTTGTCTACATATGATGTAAAAGCAACTTGTTTTCAAGCACCAAAAAACCAGTAAGCAAAAAAGTATTTTTTTTACCAGTAAGTATTTTTTCTTCCCACTGCCTCTTCAATCCTGTTTTACTGAGTTATTCTTCTCTTTCAAGAATAAGAAGAAGTTATTCCTCTCTGCCTTTTTTTAGGCAGCCCCCACAGCTTTTATCATCACTCATGCATCAAGTGCAGCCCAGACTAAAAATAAAGTTTAAATTTGTCATTCAGTATAAAAGTTCTCCCATTCAGCAATTTCAGACCCCATTCAAGCCTGGAAATCTAACATAGGAGAGGCTTTTGTTGCAGATTGCTATTTATCTCCCTATCATCTGCGCTGCCTTTGATTCCTTTATGGTTCCATCTATAGCTAGCATCATCTACAGTTCTCTTTGGGGCTGTCAAAAGCTATCAGTCATCCTGAATATTTTAATGAAGATTCATTCTGTCAAGACACTCTGAGGTTTGATGATTCTCATGAAATGACTCCCAGAGAGCTCAGTACAGTCACTGTTATAGTTTATTAAAATAAAAAGATAGTGATGAAAATCAGCAAAGGCCAAAGGTACATAGGGTAGAGTGGAGCCCAGGAGAAGACAGACACAACTTTCAAATTGTCCTCTCCTGGTGGAGTTATATGAACAGTGCTTGGTTCATGCAGTAATGATGAATGTTTGACCACACATGTAAAGTATTGCCAATGAGAAAAACTCACTAGAGCCTTGGTGTCCAGGGGTTTTATTAAGGATTAGTGACATAAACATGGGGTACCCATGTGATTGTAACTTCTTGGTCTCCAGCTCAAATTGAAACAGCATAGCTCTGAACCCCAAGAAAACAAAAAAGAAATCACTATAGATGACATTGTTAGCACAAACTAAACTATCTGGTGTGACTCAAGACCCTAGGTATAAAGAGATACTCTTGCTAGGCAGAATATTCCAAGCACTTAGAGGTTCTCTTTCAGAGTCAGTCAAGTGTCAAATCTTTCTTTGGAATATGCAGAGTTGAAACACCCTAAGTTTGCAGCATTGAACCTTTACCATCAGCACCTTTGTGGGTTTTATTGGAATCTTTTCACATGGGCTGTCCTATCTGAGGTTCCTGTGCTGATTCCTTAAAGGTACTGAATCATATGAAATGATTATGCTCCTGGTTTCTGATGTTGAACTTTACCTGGATGGTATCTGCCTGGATTACTTTTCCCCTTTCATGAGATGATTTTTAGGAGTTCCCTTTCTAGTGACCCATGTCAAGCTCCCTTTATAAAGATCATATCTGGACCGTGAGAAACAAGAAGCTTGCCCCAGTGAATTCTGGAAGGGCAGCCATTGTTTGTTCCTCAGTCTGTAGGAGATATATGTCAATTTCTATACATGCTTCTCCTTTCATTTAGATGGTGAGATAAACAGATTATTCTCTTCAAAGAAATGATCTCTTTTAGCCTCTTCTCTTAAATCTCCATATTAATCATATGGTGACATGCTAAGGGAAGCAGAACCACAAAACTGGTATCATCATCTTTAGTACAGACTTTCTAGGACACTTCAATAAGTCTCCAAAGCCTCTGCCAAAAGACTGAGGGAAACTCCCCTTCATCCTGTTGCACAGCTTACACCTTGGTACACAAGAGTGAAACTAGAGGGAGCCAAGCGCTTGTGCTAGCCTGATGGCATGACTCTAGCATAGAAGTCAGCGAACATTTTTCGGTAAAGAGTCAGAGAGTAAATGTTTTAGGTTTTCCAAGTTATATGGTGCTGTGACTACCGAGTTCTGCCATTGTAGCTCAAAAGCAGCCATAGTCAATACATAAATGAATGGACATGGCTGTATTTCAACAACTTTATTTACAAAAATAAGCAGCAGCTTGTGGATGATAATTTGCCAACGTAAGCTCTAGAGGAACTAAATTTATTAAAAGTCATTAAGTGGAAGCAAATCAATTAAAAAGTTTTGTCCTAACAATTAACCTACAACTCTGCTGCCTGGGAATAGAATCTATGAAAGGATCACAAGTGGACTTCTAAGAACTAAAATAATACTATTTAAAATTAAGATTTAAATGGATGGATATATCAACCAGAGTAGATCAGAAGAAAGAAACTACCATATCGATTTGAAAAGAATATTTTAATATAAAGATTTATTAGCTGGGTATAGACTTGTTAATAAAATAACTGAAAGAGTAGAAATAGAACCCTACCGGGTGATGAAGAGAGCAACCACAGGAAGTAGCTCTCATTCCTAGGGTTAAGGAACAAAGGAGAGAGGTTAAAATGATTAAAGCCTAGAAACCTAGAAAAGGGAACCCATGGCACTGAATTTCAGACCTTAAGGAAGATACATTGTTCAAATGGCACTGTGACTCAGCCTATAGAAGTGGCCTTCTGAACACGAGGGAGAGGTTGTGCTGGGATTACACTCAGAAGAGGGGGAGCAGGCCGGTGTACCAAGGGAGGGTTCAGCACAGCACCAGAAAAGCTGAAAACTGGATTCAGCTGCTCCGAGGGGAAGGAAATGCTGGCAGGATGAAGAAACACTGCTGGAGTGGTGCTCACAGAAACAACTAGACAGGGCGCGTGTAGGAATCCAGCCTGAAATAAACGGGAGATAACAAATCCCATTTTCCTTCATCGGCCTTACAGTCTCCTTCTACCATCCTTTATTGGCAGAGCCTAAGATAGAGACCCTCCTTGACAGGCAAGAATACAGGAGTGGTTGCCACGCCGGCCTCCAGGGATCTTCCTGACCCAGGGATTGAAATTGCTTCTCTGATGTCTCCTGAATTGGCTGGAGGGTTCTTTACCACTAGCGCCACCTGGGAAAGCCCAAGTGGATCTGTAAGTCTATGGTTTATCATGCAGAACCATCATGCCACTATGTCCTCATAGAGACTTTATTTAAGCATGTGAAAGTCGCTCAGTCGTGTCCAACTCTTTGAGACTCCATGGACTGTATCCCGCCAGCCTCCCTTGTCCATGGAATTCTCCAGGACAGAATATTGGAGTGGACAGTTCTTCCCTTCTCTGGAGGATCTTCCCAACCCAGAGATCAAACCCAGGTCTCCTGCATTGCAGGCAGATTCTTTTACCGTCTGAGCCACCAATGTTCATTATTCATGTGATCATCATGAACTGGATGTTATATGAGCCACTAAGCCACAAATCTGGGCATGGATAGTTGCAATCTATAATTAAGTAGAAATTATGTAGAATAGAGACATCTTGAACAGGTCTGAAGTTCAGTTCAGTTCACTTGCTCAGTCGTGTCTGACTCTTTGTGACCCCCATAGACTGCAGCACATCAGGCTTCCCTGTCCATCACCAACTCCCAGAGTCTACTCATGTCCATCACATTGGTGATGCCATCCAACCATCTCATCTTCTGTTGTCCCCTTCTGCACCCACCATCAATCTTTCCCAACATCAGGGCCTTTTCCAGTGAGTCAGGTCTTCACACCAGGTGGCCAAATATTGAAACTTCAGCTTCAGCATCAGTCCTTTCAGTGAATATTCAGGACTGATTTCCTTTAGGATGGACTGGTTGGATCTCCTTACAGTCCAAGGGACTCTCAAGAGTCTTCTCCTACACCACAGTTCAAAAGCATCAATTCATTGGTGCTCAGCTTTCTTTACAGTACAACTTTCACATCCATACATGACTACTGGAAAAACCATAGCTTTGACTAGACAGACATTTCTTGGTAAGGTAATGTCTCTGCTTTTTAATATGCTGTCTAGATTGGTCATAGCTTTTCTTCCAAAGAACATGAGTCTTTTAATTTCGTGGCTATAGTCGGGGTGAAGACCTTCCTGGGGAGAGAGTTGTGAAGGAGGAGAAGTTTCCACACAATAGGGAGCCCTCTCACAGGTGGGTCTGTGGGGACTTTTGGAATCTCAGAAGGCAACATAACCAGGAGAGAAAATAGAAGGAAAAAAAAAAAAAACCCACAGAATACACACATAATTGCAACTGCAGAAAACAGAACTTTCCCACAAAAGACTCTAACCTAACAACCTAATGGGCATCCTGGCCTGCTCACAGAACAAAGGATTGAGTGACTACCAAAGGAAAGCTAGCCAGCTGTGTACCAGCTATGTACCAGCCCCTCCCCACCTGGGGGCTTGAGACATCCAGAGCCTGAAGGCAAGGGGCTGCTACAATCAGCCCCAGAAATGGCATCTTCCACCAGGAGGGTTGCAGCCTGAGATCAGCTCTCGAAAGGAGACATATGGCATATCTGAGATGGTGCTCTAGTGGCACACCCAGAAAACCAAGCGGTTGGGACAGGGGAGGTGACTGAGGCACACAGCCCACCTGGGACAGTGCACTCACCAAGCACCTGGTTGCCTGAGCTGCTCAGATCTGGGCATACAAAATGTATGCCCAACCCAGAGACTGAGCCAGAACTGTCTCCTGTGGAGATACGGGTCAGCAGTGGCCTGCTGCAGGGGCTGTGGGTGCAGCAGACCTGGGTATGGCATAAGCCCTCTTGGAGGAGGTCGCCATTAACCCCACCATAGAACCACCAGGACTTACACAGGACTGGGGAAACAGACTCTTGGAGGGCACAAACAAAACCTTGTGTGCAAGGTTTTGCACGAGAAAAAGAGCAGTGACCCCATAAGAAACTGACCCAGACATGCCCATGAGTGTCCAGAATCTCCTGCGGAGGCGTGAGTTGGTGGTGGCCTGCTGCAGAGTTGGAGGCACTGAGTGCAGCAGGGTGTGCATGGAGCCTTTTGAAGGAGGTCACCATTATCTTCATTACCTCCACCATAGTTTGACCTCAGGTCAAGCAACAGGGAGGGAACACTGCCCCACTCATTGACAGAAAATTGAATTAAAGATTTACTGAACACGGCCCCACTCATCAGAACAAGACCCAGTTTCCCTCTGTCAGTTTCTCCCATCAGGAAGTTTCCATAAGCCTCTTATCCTTATCCATCAGAAGGCAGACAGACTGAAAACCACAATCACAGAGAACTAACCAAACTGATCACATGGACCACAGCCTTGTCTAGCTCAGTGAAACTATGAGGGCCACACCATGCAGGGCCACCCAAGGTTGATGGGTCATGGCAGAGAGTTCTGACAAAACATGGTCCACTGGAGAAGGGAACGTCAAACCACTTCAGTATTCTTGCCTTGAGAACCCCATGAACAGTATGAAAAGGCAAGAAAGTATGAACTGAAAGATGAACTCCCCAGTTTGGTAGGTGCCCAATATAATACTGGAGAAGAGTGGAGAAATAACTCCAGAAAGAATGAAGGGATGGAGCCAAAAACAACACCCAGTTGTGGATGTGACCAGTGATGGAAGTAAAGTCCGATGCTGTTAAGAGTAATATTGTATAGGAACCTGGAATGTTAGGTCCATGAATCAAGGCAAATTGGAAATGGTCAAACAGGAGATGGCAAGAGTGAGCATTGACATTTTAGGAATCTGTGAACTAAAGTGGACTGGAATGGGTAAATTTAATTCAGATGACCATTATATCTACTACTGTGGGCAAGAATCCCTTAGAAGAAATGGAGTAGACCTCATAGTCAACAAAAGAGTCTGAAATGCAGTACTTGGATGCAGTCTCAAAAACAGCAGAATCATTTCTGTTTGTTTCCAAGGCAAGCCATTCAATATCACAGTAATCCAAATCTATGCCCTGACCAGTAATGCTGAAGAAGCTGAAGTTGAATGGTCCTATGAACAGGTCTGAAAGTCACAAGTAAATTACATGAACAGATGATGTAGACCACTTTAATGTTAATTCCAATTGTATTATCTGGTCTCTTTTAATCCACACTTCATAGAGCATTGAATTGTCTCAGTTCATGTAGAAGAGCCTAGATTTTCTGAATAGCTTTAGCTTGTTCAGGCCCTACTTACAATTAGCAGCATTATGATTATTCTGCAAACAAACAAGTGAAAGTAGCACACTCAGGTTTTTATTAACTCTGAAATCCAAAAGGCCTATCAAATATTTTACCCTTTTTAGTGGCTAAGAGGTACAATGCTCAGCAAGTTGTCTTTCATAATGGAGGGGGATTATGATACTGAGATTAGATTCATATGTTGCCTGCCAAGTTCCCTAAAAACTTCAGACTCTGTATCTTATCCTGTAATGCAGTGACCTCTACTGTGAATGTTTCATAGTTTACCAACAGAATGGGGTTTTCTGGTTACACCTACATGATAAAGAATTTTAATGTGAAAATTGGTGTTGGAGGTTCCTATTTCACAATTCAAATTTGTATAACAAATGATATAAATCTTTGGGAGAGGAGAACACATTTTTATTCAAAAGAGTGAAAATTAATCCAGGCCTTAATTTACATGGTAGCAAATGAAAATTTGGCCTTTCAATCATCTCTGTACATAGAATATTACTGAGGCTGAGATCTGGACCAAAACTGGAAATTCTTGACAAAACTGTATGGGAATGTCCAATGAGTGTTACAGAAAGTGACTCCACACTTTTATTACAGATTGCTGGGCTTCCTAGCTAAAAAGAAGAGCCACAATTTAAAAAAAAAAACGGAGAAGGACAACTATTGCACAATCAAACATAAAGCCTATATCATTATCTCATAAATCATCTGGAAATTAGTCAACAACTACGGATCAGAGTTTTCTCTTTGCAGTCATGTTGAATATATTGGAGAGAGTTGTGACTGGTGTGGAATTTATAATAGGAATTTTAGGGAATGGATTTATTGGACTCACAACTTGCATTGCCTGGATTAGAAATCAGAAGTTGAGCTTGACTGACTTCATTCTTACTAGTTTGGCCTTTGCCAGAATCAGTCAATTATGGATAACCACTGTCATGTTTTTTTCAATGATGTTCTATCAGGCAGGCTTTGGTATTGTGGGAAGAAAATATATCTTTTTTGGTATCTGGATACTGGCCAGTCACTCAAGCACTTGGCTTGCTACTTGCCTTGCTGTCTTTTATTTCCTGAAGATCGCCAGTTTCTCCCATCCTCCTTTCCTTTGGAGGAAATGGAGAATTAACAAGGTTGTTTTTATGCTTCCACTGATATCTGTGCCCTTTCTAGTCATAAGTTTTCCTTGGCCATGTAATGTTGATGTCTTCTGGTGTCATGTCCAAAAGATGCATGAGAGAAATATGACTGAGTTATGCAATGTGAATGAATATCAAAATTTAAATTTTATGATTATCTACACTATGGAGTCCCTCCCCCCCTTCTTCCTTTCCCTGATTTCCTTTCTCCTGTTGCTCCATTCTTTGTGCAAAGAAGAACATTGCACACACTGTCAGGGATTCCAGAGACCCCCGTGTGGAGGCCCATTTCAGAGCCATGAAAACTGTGTTTTTCTTTCTCGTGCTCTTTGTCCTGTACCAACTTGGCCTTTTCATGACATTTGGGGGACATTTTTTCCTACAGAACAAGCTGGTTGTGATGTTTGGTTATATGTTAGAAATGCTGTATCCTTCAAATCACTCATATGTTTTAATTTTTGGAAACAGCCAAATGAGGAAATTCTTCTTGGTGATTCTTAGGCACCTGAAGTGTGGCCTGAAAGGAAGGCACCGTTGGCTGTGTAGGTAGGCCTGGGACAAAAGTCATCGACAAGTCTTCGTGGAACCTGCCTTGCTTCATGGAATTCTTCCTTTTGCATATATACTGCGTCATGAGTATCACTGCAGTTCTCCCAAGGCCTGGACAGACCTCTAATCTAGTATGTATGTATGTGTGTGTGCACTCAGTTGTGTCCAACTCTTTGTGACTCCATGGACTGTAGACAGCCAGGCTCCTCTGTCTAATCTAGTAGCCAAGGAAAAAAGTGTAGAGAAGTATTGCCTCTTAGAGCTGTTAGAAATTTTGCATATCTGTTTAAAAAAAGAGAGAGAGAAAAGGACTGTGAATAGTCATACCACTCACACAGATCTGGAGAAGAGGGAGGTTGTCAGAAATTAAAAGTCATCAAAATTGCATTTAGTTCCTCTAAATAACCACTTAGCCCCTGTGATAATACAGATTTGGTCATTCAATTCATGTTCTGGTGATATTTTACAGTAAATTGTGAGCATTTTTGCTGCTGATGTGACTGCAGAAATGAAATAGTCTGGAATTCACTGAAGTCATTCAAATATTTTCATAACAGCTAGGTAGTACTGCTGGAAATTTGATTATACTAATAGCATATTGTACAATCTAAGGCATATGGCACTATCATATCTGGAATGTATATCAAAATAATCCATCAGGGAGTTGGATGTCTAAGGTACAGTGGCTATAAAAATTTTGCATTTCTACCATACATTGATAATGCTGAAAGTGTGTGATGGGTACATCAGATTTATTATGCCGTTTTCTCTATCTTTGTTTAATATTTTTTTCATAATGAAAATTAAATAAAAATTTTTAAAAAAGGTTTTTTTGTTTAGTTCTTGGGGTTTTTTCAGGCATGAAATTTAGATATGAAAGAGAAGAAATATATGAAATATTCAATAAAACAATTAATTTCTTGGAAATGTCTTTTATAAACTATTCCTGTGAAGCTACAAGTATGAAAATGTCTTTAGACTGTAGAAAATCTATATATTCACAATGCCCAACCTCTGATAGTTTGCCCTTAAGAGGGAATTCTCCAATGAAAATCAGAATGACTTTGCTAATACAGACACTATATACTGCATTATACACAGACTTTCCCACTTTCTTAGGCTGTTCTCCCAAGAAATGACATTGTAGGAAAGGGGGCGAACTCTCTGATTAGTTTCAGATGAGATATAAAGCTGAGTCCAGAAGGTAGCACTTGGTAGGAATTTTCACTGTTGAAGATTTTACTCTCCAGGAAGCACCATGTGTCTCTGGAAACTAAGGGCTTCCCAGACAAAGGGGGAAAAGGCTGCATGTATACAGCTGATAGATTTTGAAAAAGAAAAAAGAGAAAGAGACAGAGCACATCAGTAAAGTAAGAGGAGAGTCTGTTTCTTAAAATATATCAGAATCAGACTGTTTACCAGGAAACTCTCTTAAATATACTGTGGAAATCTTCCTAAGCCAGTTTCTCACATTAATGACTATTAGTAAATATAATGGAGACTTACTAGATTTGAAAGTCTCTTGACACATGCTCAGTTAAAAAGAGCACTCCTTTGCCCAAAAAAGAATACTTACTGGATAATATTCCATTGTATATTTGTACCATATTTTTTAACTTCAAAAGATTATTGGGCCATAGTTGATTTACAATGTTGTGTTAGATTCAGGTGTACAAAGAGTGAATCAGTTACACATATATCACTCTTTTTTAAGATTCTTTTCCCATATAGGGTATTAAGAGCACTGAGTAGAGTTCCCTCCGCTACACAGCGGGTTCTTATTAGTGATCTATTTATTAATGTATATGCTGCTGCTACTGCTGCTAAGTCGCTTCAGTCGTGTCCGAGTCTGTGCGACTCCATAGACGGCAGCCCACCAGGCTTCCCCATCCCTGGGATTCTCCAGGCAAGAACACTGGAGTGGGTTGCCATTTCCTTTTCCAATGCATGAGAGTGAAAAGTGAAAGTGAAGTTGCTCAGTCGTGCCCAACTCGTCGCGATCCCATGGACTGTACCCCACCAGGCTCCTCCGTCCATGGGATTTTCCAGGCAAGAGTACTGGAGTGGAGTGGCATGCCTCCTCCGATTAATGTATATAGGAATGTGTATATGTCCATGCCAATCTCCCAGTTTATCCCAGGTGACCATAAATTCGCTTTTTGCATTCATAATTCTACTTGCATTTTGCAGATAAGTTCATTTTGTACCACATATTCATCTATTCATTTGCTGAACATTTAGGTTCCTTTCACCTCGTGGCTATTGTAAACAGCACTGCAATGAACACGGGGGTGTGTGTGTTTTCAAGCCAGGTTTTTCTCCAGATAGATGCCCAGAAGTGGGACTGAAAAATCATATGGTAGCTCTCTATTCTGATTTTAAGGAACCTCCAAGCTGTTCTCTGGTCTTCCCTGATAGCTCAGTTGGTAAAGAATCCTCCTGCAATGCAGGAGGTCCCGGTTTGATTCCTGGATTGGGAAGATCCGCTGGAGAAGGGATAGGCTACCCACTTCAGTATTCTTGGGCTTTCCTGTGGCTCAGCTGGTAAAGAATCTGCCTGCGATGCACAAGACCTGGGTTCAATCCCTGCGTTGGGAAGATCCCCTGGAGAAGGAAAAGGCTTACTTACTCCAGAATTCTGGCCTGGAGAATTCCATGGATTGTATAGTCAATGGGGTCACAAAGAGTGGACATGCCTGAGCAACTTTCCCTTTCAAACTGTTCTCTATAGTGGCTGTACCAATTTACATTTCTACCATCACTGTAGGAGAGTTGCCTTGTCTCCACACCCTCTTTAGCATTTATTGTTTATAGATTTTTTAAAATTTATTTTTAATTGGCAGATAATTTCTTTACAATGTTGTGTCAGTTTCTGCCATACAAAATGTTAATCAGACATAAATTACACGTTATGTCCCCTTCTTCTTGAAACTTCCTTCTGACCCACACCCCATCCCACCTCTCTAGGTTGTCACAGCGGGTTTAGCTCCCTGTGTTATACAGCAGCTTCCCACTAGCTATCTATTTTACATATAGGACTGTATAGGTTTCAGTGTTGCTCTCTCAATTCATCTCACCCCCTCCTTCCCCTAGTATGTTCATAAGTCTGTTCTCTTGGTCTGCATCTCTACTCCTGCCCTGAAAATAGGTTCATTGGTAACATTTTTCTAGATTTCTTTATAATGGCCATTCTGATTTGTGTGAGGTATGGTACATATGTACAATGGAATATTACTAAGACATTAAAAAGAATTAAATAATGCTATTTGCAGCAACATAGATGAGACTGGAGATTATCAGATTAAATGAAATAAGTCAGACAGAGAAAGACAAATATCAGATGATATCACTTATATGTGGAATGTAAAAAATGGTACAGATGGACTTATTTGCAATAAGAAACAGTTTCACAAGCTCAGAGAATGAATTTATGGTTACCAGGAGGTTAGGGTTGGTGGGAAGGGACAGATTGAGGAGAGAGATTGACATTTACACACTACTGTATTTAAAGTATTTAGATAACTAACAAGGACCTACTGTATAGCACAGGAAACTCTGCTCAATATTCTGTAATAACTTAAATGGGAAAAGAATTTTAAAAAGAACAGATACATATATGTATAACTTAATCACTTTGCTGTATACCTGAAACTAACACCTCAGTGTTAATCAACAATACACCAATATAAAATAAAAATTAAAGAAGAGAAAACTTACTGGAAATCACTCATTTATTTATTCATTTCCTTATTTATATCAGTAAATAAAGATTACAGATTCATATTTTAATCAATGGACTGTTATATATTACTATTCTTATTTATTGTATTGCCTATATTCCTCTAGATGTGTCAAGTAAGAACCACTTCATCTTGGCTCCTATGTCCTTTTTTACCCTGTGTTCTTTTGACATGAACCCATGATTCTTTTCGGGCTTCCAAGGTGACTCAGTGGTAAAGAATCTGCCTGGAGTGCTGAAGATGTGGGTTCTAGCTCTGGGTGAGAAAGATCCCCTGGAGGAGGAAATGCCAACCCATTCCAGTATTCCTGTTGGGATAGACAGAGGAGCCTGGTGAGCTATAGTCCATGGGATCCCAAAAAGTGAGACATGGCTAAGCGACTGAGCAGGGGCACATAATTCTTTTCATGTTTCCTTACATTCTTGCACAACAAATGTTTCAGGCTCATTTTGTATTTTTCCTCATCTAGCCCTGAATTCTCTATTGTCCAAGGAGTCCTCATTTCTTTTAGTGTGCAAGGGTATTTGAAAATCAAGATACGGTTGTATACACACATCCATATGGGCTTCCCATGTTTTGCTAGTGGCAAAGAACCGCTTGCCAATGCAAGAGATACAGAAGACACGGGTTAGATCCTTGAGTTGGGACAATCCTCTGGAGAAGGGCATGGCAATCCACTCCAATATTCTTGCCTGGAGAATCCTATGGACAGAGGAGCCTGGTGGACTACAGTCCATGAGGTCACAAAGAGTTGGATACAACTGAAGCAACAGCAGACACACATCCACACATTTGCTTAGTTCTTTTCCTCATTCTATCTCTATATGTATAATATATGATGTGTCTATGCTGATTTCTCTAATTCCAGTTCAAAGCTACAGGCTTCCTTCTTCTCATGTTGCAAATCTTGTCTTTAAGAGTGAAAAACATGCTCTCATTTTTTCCCAGTGTTTTTATTCATCTATTCAGTCCTGAGATGCACTGAGAGTAGTTTCAGATTTGTTAATTCACATCACTTCTAGAAAGAAGAGAAAAATGAAAGAATGAGAAAGAAAGAAACAAAGAGAAACAGAGAAAGAAAAAGAAAGAAGGGAGGCAGGAAAGAAAGGCAGGAAATGAGGAAGAAAATACCATTAACTACAGTTCAGTACTTTTTTAACAGCTCCTATGTCTATATAAGGCATAATAACAAAATAATGTGTGCAAAAATTACTTTGGTTATTTTTCTTTCCCTTTCAGTTAGTCAATTCAGTTGCTCAGTCATGTCTGACTCTTTGTGACACTGTGGACTGCAGCATGACAGGCCTCCCTGTATCATCAACTCCTGAAGTTTATTCAGACTCAAGTCCATCAAGTCGGTGATGCCATCCAACCATCTCACCCTTGGTCATTCCCTTCTCCCGCCTTCAATTTTTCTCAGCATCAGGGTCTTTTCCAACGAGTCAGGTCTTCGCATCAGGTGGCCAAAGTATTGGAGTTTCAGCTTCAGCATCAGTCCTTCCAATGAATATTCAGGACTGATTTCCCTTAGGATTGACTGGTTGGATCTCCTTGCACTCCAAGGGACTCTCAAGGGTTCTCCAACACCACACGGCAAAAGCATCAATTCTTTGGCATTCAGTTTTCTTTATAGTCCAACTCTCATATCTATACATGACTACTGGAAAAACCATAACTTTGACCAAATGGAACTTGGTTAGCAAAGTAATGTCTCTACTTTTTAATATGCTGCCTAAAGCTTTCTTCCAAGGAGCAAGCATCTTTTAATTTCATGGCTGCAATCACCATCTGCAATGATTTTAGAGCCTAAGAAAATAAAGTCTCTCACTGTTTCCATTGTTTCCCCATCTATTTGCCAGAAAGAGATGGGACTGGATGCCATGATATTAGTTTTCTGAATGTTGAGTTTTAAGCCAACTTTTTCTCTCTCCTCTTTCACTTTGGTCAAGAGACTCTCCAGTTCTTCACTTTCTGCCATAAGGGTGGTGTCATCTGCATATCTGAGGTTACTGATATTTCTCCTGGCAATCTTGATTCCAGCCTGTGCTTCATCCAGCCCAGCATTTCTCATGATGTACTCTACATATAAGTTAAATAAGCAGGGAGGCATTATACAGCCTTGATGTACTCTTTTCCTGATTTGGAACGAGTCTGCTTTTCCATGTTCAGTTCTAACTGTTGCTTCTTGACCTGCATATAGATTTCTCAGGAGGCAGGTCAGGTGGTCTGGTATTCCCATCTCTTGAAGAATTTCCCACAGTTTGCTATGATCCACACAGTCAAAGGCTTTGCCATAGTCAATAAAGCAGAAGTAGACATTTTCTGGAACCCTCTTGCTTTTTTGATGATCCAACGGAAGTTGCCAATTTGATCTCTGGTCTCTCTGCCTTTTCTAAATCCAGCTTGAACATCTGGAAGTTCATGTTCATGTACTGCTGAAGCCTGGCTTGGAGAAATTTGAGCATTACTTTGCTAGTGTGTGAGATGAGTGCAACTGTGCAGTAGTTTGAACGTTCTTTGGCATTGCCTTTCTTTGGGACTGAAATGAGAACTGACCTGTTCCAGTCTCGTGGCCACTGCTGAGTTTTCCAAATTTGCTGGCATACTGAGTGCAGCACTTTCACAGTATCATCTTTTAGAATTTGAAATACCTCGACTGGAATTCCATCACTTCCAGTAGGTTTGTTCATAGTGATGCTTCCTAAGGCCCGCCTGACTTTGGACTCTGAGATGGCTAGCTCTAGGTGAGTTATATATTCATTTGAAAAAGTAAGGATTTTTCTTACTGTGTTCTGTTTTATGTTTATCCCCTAGCCCTTATTTTATTTTTTAATAGAAAACATTAAAATCATTTAAAGTCAAAATTATACAAAAGTCATATTGAGAATATTATTATCCCCACCCTCCATAACTTCCAACTCACTTTAACCTACTCCATGTAGATCATCAGTGTCATTCATTTCTGCTTTCTTCCTCTTATCTTTATTTTTTTTTAATAAAACATGTATATATTAATTTTTCATGTTTCTTATATAAAATATAATTTACACTTTGTTGTTTTTTAATTTTACAACATGTAAGAAATCACTGCACCCATTCATGAAATTATTTCTCATTCTTTTTTCTTCATCATTTTTAGTTCTTCATCATTTGAATGTAGTAGAGTTGATTCTTGGTGGGATGAAGAAATGTTATCCAAAAGCAGCATTATTCTAAATTAATGCTCTATGCTGATGTGTAAAGAACTGATGTAAGACATCTCAAAACTATTTCCACAGAACTGAATTGCATTTAGTCTGTCTCCTGTCGTGCATATCTGAGAAGCTCCTGAAAAGCAGAGAGATAACATGGAATAAGAAGTTCCCCTATTGGAATTGCCAAGAGAACCAACTTGCCCTTCTCTTCTGGATTCCTGGGTCAGCAAGTTGGTTATAGTCTGTCTACTTTGATAACACAAGGATTACCTAAATTAATGTAAAATGAAAAATAAGATAATCTAAAAGGTATTAGCAGTTATAGGGAAAAATTGCAGGACTTGTTTGAAGGCTTACTGTTTAACATTGAGTAAGCAAAGTAGAAAAATCAAAAAAAAAAAAGCTTGAAACAACAGCAAAACAGTATATAGTATTTGAAAGCATTCCCTAGTACCCACAAGAATGGAAAACAGTTTTAAAAATGAGTGAATGTAGGAAACAAAGATTGATATTGAATACTAAATATTATTCATCAAGTTTAATTAAAAATTTTTTATGAAAGTAGAGATAAAATATGAGATGAATCAGTTCAGTTCAGTTACTCGGTTGTGTCCTACTCTTTGTGATCCCATGGACGGTAGTACGCCAGGCTTCCCTGTCTATCACCAACTCCCAAGCTTACTCAAACTCATGTCCACCGGGTTGGTGATGCCATCCAACCACCTCATCCTCTGTTGTCCCCTTCTCCTCCCACCTTCAGTCTTTCCCAGCATCAGGGTCTTTTCCAATGAGTCAGCTCTTTGCATCAGGTGGCCAAAGTATTGGAGCTTCAGCTGCAGCATCAGTCCTTCCACTGAATATTCAGGACTGATTTCCTTTAGGGTAGACTGGTTGGATCTCCTTTCAGTCCAAGGGACTCTCAAGAGTCTTCTCTAACACCACAGTTCAAACACATCAATTCTTCGGCACTCAGCCTTCTTCACAGTCCAGCTCTCACATCCATACATAACTACTGGAAAAACCATAGCTTTGACTAGATGGAACTTGGTTGGCAAAGTAATGTCTCTGCTTTTAATATGCTGTCTAGGTTGGTCATAACGTTTCTTCCAAAGAGTAAGCATCTTTTAATTCCATGGCTGCACTCACCATCTGGAGTTCCAAAAAATAAAATCTGTCACTGTTTCCATTGCTTCCTCATCTATTTGTCATGAAGTGATGGGACCAGATGCCATGATCTTAGTTTTCTGAATGTTGAGTTTTAAGCCAACTTTTTCACTCTCCTCTTTCACTTTCATCAAAAGGCTCCTTAGTTCTCCTTCACTTTCGGCCATAAGGGTAGTGTCATCTGCATATCTGAGGTTACTGATATTGTTATAAGATGAATAGCAAAAATAAAATATAAAAAGGAAAATTACAAAGGTCCATAGAGAAAAAAAAGGAGAAGGAAATGGCAACCCACTCCAGTATTCTTGCCTGGAGAATCCTGTGGATGGAGTGGCCTGGTGGTCTGCTGTCCATGGGGTCGCACAGAGTCGGACATGACTGAATCGACTTAGCATGCATGCATACATTGGAGGAAATGGCAACCCACTCCAGTATTCTTGCCTGGAGAATCTCATGGACAGAAGAACCTAGTGGGCTGCCCCCTATGGGGTTGCACAAAGTCGGGCATGACTGAAGTGACTTAGCGGCAGCAGCAGCAGCAGCAACAGCATAGGGAAAAAAAGCAAAGATGTGAATAAATAAAACATTCATGAAATCATACACAATAGAAATTTTAAAACACATATATTATGTATATAATTGTTCATATTATAGCTCAAGTTTCAGAAAACAAAGTCATCTAGAACCTTGATCTAAGATTAATAAAGGAGAATTTTTATACATGGGGCTGCAATTAAGCATCATAGAATCTGTCTAGATCCCTTTTTTAATCCAAAAGGGCTAAAAACTATTGATTAGTTACCAGCTTATAAAACAAACCTAACCCTTAGCTTTCACCCTCCCCCCAAACCTAGAAATGTTAAGAATATGTATTCTGACAGTAGCATCATAGAACTTGAATAAAATATGCATGTGAGCACTTGCATATACTTTTAATAGGAGCACATTTAATATTTCAATAAATACTGGATTGAAATCTTTATTGACTGAAATTTTGTTGAATAAATACTATCATCTTTTCTTGACCTCTACTTAGTATTCTTTCAAGACAATGTTTAGAAATATACAAAATCTAGAAATTCTTGAGAATGTATTTACATTATTTATAAATTTTTGTTTTCTGATTAACAAACACATTTCTGTCCTTGCATTCAAAACTTAATTATCTCATTGTTGTCTTTTTGATTGAAATAGATCATTTCTAAGCTAACTATCTGCATATATTTTTCTGTATTATTCACTTTTATTTGCACATTTAGAAAGAAAAAAGTGTTGTATTTTATGTTTATATGATTTGTCAGGATTTTGCTAATGATTTTTTTCTTGCTTATGTAATGTAATTACATGTTGCTCAACAGCATGAAGAATATGTTCTGCATGTGGATCTTTCAAAATTTATCAGGATTCTTTTGTGATCTAATGTTCATTCGACTTTAGTTTCTATTCCACTTGTACCAGAATTATTCTCTCATTT
Source organism: Cephalophus harveyi (assembly GCA_006410635.1). Classification (NCBI taxonomy): domain Eukaryota; kingdom Metazoa; phylum Chordata; class Mammalia; order Artiodactyla; family Bovidae; genus Cephalophus; species Cephalophus harveyi. The sequence continues at coordinate 76,287 of SJYT01000335.1, forward strand.
TTGAAAGTAGGAATATATGTAGTTTTCTATGGGGGTGAAATTTGCTTGAGGTACGCCTAGTTTTTGATCTGCTGCCAACATTTTAAGGTCATGGTTTTTAACCTATTCTGAGCATGCTTTGATGTAAGGGAAGCAGCACAGATATTTGCAAATGCACTTACGCACTATTGTTTATCAAGTAGTTAAAATAGTGTATTAGTGTTCTACAAATGTGGTTTTTGATCCCTCTCTAGATCCATTTGGAAAGTGTGGTTGTCACATCTAGGGAGATGATGCCAGCCTCTGTGGATAGGGGCCAGGGATGCTGCTAGGGATCCTACAATTCCAGGACAGTTTCCTACAGCAAAGAACTATACAGCCCAAAATGTCATGTGTGAGGTTGAGAAGCCCTGTAGTGAACAACTGGGACGAGCTTAAACTTCAAGAGAAGGAGAATTACGAAGGAATTAAAATAAAAATAATTGACTCTCTAAGAGAAACATGATAGAAAATAGTATTATTAATGAGATAAGTGATAGCTGTTTCTTAGTGGAGAAAATATTACAGAACAACATATTGTATGTATTTCTACAAAGCATGTAAAAGTTAAAATTTAAATAAAAATATATTGGCAATGGTTGTCTTTTAAAAGCTTTTTAGGTGATTTCCAAATTTCTGCACAGATCAGGACTCTCTGGAATACTTTTCAATAGTTACTTAAAAATTTTCCCTTCCAAAGTAGATGCCTGAGATTTATTTTACCATGAAAATGTTATTTACTTTGCATGAAAGTTTTGTTCCTGGTAAAATGGAAATTCTCTTTATGCTAGTATGTGACATTTGCATCTCACTTTGTGTGGTGATGCTAGAAGTAAGTTTTCTCTGAAAAGAGAATGCAGAAAATCCAAGGGCTTTGTAAAAGACTATAAAATAAAATGGTCTTTTAACCAAAAATGGAAATATTCAAATAAATAAATATACATTATAGAAATAGTTCTGGCTGTTGCTTCCTGACATGCAAACAGGTTTCTCAGGAGGCAGATAAGGTGGTCTGGTAAACACCAATACAGTATACTAACGCATATATATATATGCATTATTTATATATATGCGAATTTAGAAAGATGGTAATGATAACCCTGCAGGCGAGACAGCAAAAGAGACACAGATGTATAGAACAGTCTTTTGGACTCTGGGAGAGAGAGAGAGTGGGATGATTTGGGAGAATGACATTGAAACATGTATAATATCATATAAAAAACAAATCTCCAGTCTAGGTTCTATGCAGGGTGCAGGATGCTTGGGGCTGCTGCACTGGGATGACCCAGAGGAATGGTGTGGAGGGGGACGTGGGAGGGGGGGTTCGGGATTGGAAACACGTGTACATCTGTGGCAGATTTATGTTGATGTGTGGCAAAACCAATACAATATTGTAAAGTAAAAAAAAAAAAAAAATGAATTTGCCAGTTTGTTGTGATCCATATAGTCAAAGGCTTTAGCATAGTCAATGAAGCAGAGTAGGTATTTTTCTGGAATTCTCTTGCTTTTTCTATGATCCAGTGGATGTTGGCAATTTGATCTCTTATTCCTCTATCTTTTCTAAATCCAGCTTGTACATCTGGAAGTTCTCAGTTTGCGTACTGTTGAAGCCCAGCTTGGAGGATTTTGAGCATTACCTTGCAAGCATGTGAAATGAGCTGCAGCCACGAAATTAAAAGATGCTTGCTCCTAAAAAAAAAAAAAAAAATGATGACAAACCTAGACAGTATTGAAAAGCAGAAACATTTCTTTGCCAACAAAAGTCTGTCTAGTCAAAGTTATGGTTTTTCCAGTAGTCATGTACGGATGTGAGAACTGGACCATAAAGAAGGCTGAGCACTGAAGAACTGATGCTTTAGAACTGTGGTTCTAAAGTTCTAACTGTGGAGAAGACTCTTGAGAGTCCCTTGGACTGCAAGGAGAGCAAACAAGTCAATCCTAAAGGAAATCATCCATGAATATTCATTGGAAGGACTGATGCTGAAGCTCCGATACTTTGGCCACTTGATAGGAAGAGCCAACTCATTGGAAAAGATCCTGATGCTGGGAAAGATTGAAGGCAGGAGTAGAAGGGGATGACAGAGGGTGAGATGGTTGGATGGCATCACCAACTCAATGGACATGAGTTTAAGCAAACTCTGGAAGATGATGAAGGACAGGGAAACCTGGTGTGCTGCAGTCCATGAGGTCGCAAAGAATCGGACTCGACTTAGCGACTGAACAACTTGGAAATAGTTATTAAAGCCACACAACTTAAATGAGATGTTTTACTACTTACTTTCTATATTGAATGAAGTTAGGGTGCTAAATTCATCGAAAAATGTAATATTTTCTTTTATACTGAGTGAAATTTCCCTAAATGGAGAAATTACTTATTAATTGCTAATATTCCTAAGATGATATTAAACATTCAGTTCAGTTCAGTTCAGTCGCTCAGTCGTGTCCAACTCTTTGCGACCCCAGCTCTCCCTGTTCATTACCATCTCTCGGAGTTCACTCAGACTCACATCCATCCAGTCCATGATGCCATCCAGCCATCTCATCCTCTGTCGTCCCCTTCTCCTCCTGCCCCCCAATCCCTCCCAGCATCAGAGTCTTTTCCAATGAGTCAACTCTTGTCATGAGGTGGCCAAAGTACTGGAGTTTCAGCTTTAGCATCATTCCTTCCAAAGAAATCCCAGGGTTGATCTCTTTCAGAATGGACTGGTTGAATCTCCTTGCAGTCCAAGGGACTCTCAAGAGTCTTCTCCAACACCACAGTTCAAAAGCATCAATTCTTTGGCACTCAGCCTTCTTCACAGTCCAACTCTCACATCCATACATGACCATAGGAAAAACCATAGCCTTGACTAGATGGACCTTAGTCGGCAAAGTAATGTCTTTGCTTTTGAAAATGCTATCTAGGTTGCACATAACTTTTCTTCCAAGGAGTAAGCGTCTTCTAATTTCATGGCTGCAGACATTAGGCTGTATCATATGCAGCATGAGCCTGTTGGAAATATGTTCATATGGGCAGTATTTTATGGAGATATATTAGTCAGGAAGCTTTTGACTATAAAAAAAAAAAAAAAGTCTTGTCTCAAACTGGTATAAACTATAAGGAAATTAATTATCTCATTTACCTAGGCATCACAAGGAGAGAGTTGTCAGTCATGACAAGGATTCAGGTTATTTACTCCTCTGTTGTGTTGATCTTAGGGTCTTCTTCCCTAGGGCTCTTCTCTTTTGGGTTATGAGATAGTAGCCAATGGCAACTGGGTCTGTTTTCTTACTTGTGTCCTGTTGCAGACAGGGAACTCTAATTTAAACCAAGGATATTAAATCCTTCATTTCAGCCTACTAAAATCATTTGAGATCTTATTCTACACTTGGATCAGGGACTGGCTACTAACAGAATATCATGATTTGACACACGTATATCTTCTTTGGTGGGGTATATGTTAAAATCTTTGGTCCAGTTCTAAACTGCATTTCTCTTCAGTTCAGTTCAGTCGCTCAGTCGTGTCCGACTCTTTGCGACCCCATGAATCGCAGCACGCCAGGCCTCCCTGTTCATCACCATCTCTCGGAGTTCACTCAGACTCACATCCATCGAGTCAGTGATGCCATCCAGCCATCTCATCCTCGGTCGTCCCCTTCTCCTCCTGCCCCCAATCCCTCCCAGCATCAGAGTCTTTTCCAATGAGTCAACTCTTCGCATGAGGTGGCCAAAGTACTGGAGTTT
>SJYT01000335.1:85906-114930 GCA_006410635.1 Cephalophus harveyi
TCCATTGATCTATATTTCTGTCTTTGTGCCAGTACCATACTGTCTTGATGACTGTGGCTTTGTAGTAGAGCTTGAAGCCAGGCAGGTTGATTCCTCCAGTTCCATTCTTCTTTCTCAAGATTGCTTTGGCTATTTGAGGTTTTTTTGTATTTCCATACAAATCTTGAAATTATTTGTTCTAGTTCTGTGAAAAATAGCACTAGTAGCTTGATAGGGGTTGCATTGAATCTATAGATTGCTTTGGGTAGTATACTCATTTTCACTATATTGATTCTTCCGATCCATGAACATGGTATATTTCTCCATCTATTAGTGTCCTCTTTGATTTCTTTCATCAGTGTTTTATAGTTTTCCATATATAGGTCTTTAGTTTCTTTAGGTAGATATATTCCGAAGTATTTTATTCTCTTCGTTGCAATGGTGAATGGAATTGTTTCCTTAATTCCCCGAGCTCTTTTTAACTTTTTTTTTAGTTTTGTTTTTTATTTTGCAATTACCTAGTTTTTGTTTATTTTTTATGTAAAATATTCACATAATTTTTCAAGAGTTAAAGCTCTGCAAAGGCTTATTAAGAACATTATCATTCCTGCCCCCATAACAGTAACTTCCATATAATTTTAAATTACTCTATATATAATGAATCTCAATTATTTTTGCTTTCTTCCTTTTATTTTTTGAAATAATAAACAAGTATATGCGCATTGTATTTTTTATTTCTTGTATAAGAAATTGTTATATTCCATATTGTTCAACATAGTAATTATATCAGTTTACATTCCCAACTACATTGTAGAAGGGTTTCCTTTTTTTGTAGAAGGGTTTCCTTTTCTCCACATCCTCTCCAGCATTTATTGTTTATATATTTTTTTGATGATGGCCATTCTGACTGGTGTGCAGTGTCACCTCATTGTAGTTTTGATTTGGATTTCTCTAATAATTAGTGATCTTGAGTATCTTTTCATGTGTCTTTTTGCCACCATATATCCTCTTTTGAGAAATGTCATTTAGATCTTCCACCTTTTTTTATTGTTGTTATTTTGTTATCTGTTGTTTTGATATTGAGTTTCATGAGTTGTTTGTATATTTCGGAGATTAATCCCTTGTCATTGTTTTGTTTACAACTATTTTCTCCCACTCTAAGGGTTATCTTTTCATCTTGTTTATGCATTTCTTTGCTGTGCAGCAGCTTTTAAGTTTAATTAGGTCCCACGACCCAGCAGTTTCACTCCTGGGCATATACCCTGAGAAAATCATAATGTGAAAGGACACATGTACCCCAACAGCAATATTTACAACAGCCAGGACATGGAAGCAACCTAAAATGTCCATCAACAGATGGATGGGTAAAGAAAATGTGGAACATATATTCAGTGGAATATTACTCAACCATAAAAAAGGAATGCAATTGGGTCATTTGTAGAGATGTGAATGGACCTAGAGTCTGTCATACAGAGTGAAGTCAGAAAGAGAAAAACAATATTGTATATTAATGCATACATGTTGAATCTAGAAAAATGGTACAGATGAACCTACTTGCAGGGCCAAAGTAGAGACATGGACATAGAGAATGGGCAAGTGGATGGGGGTGGAATAGGGAAAGGGTGGGACAAATCTGGAGATTAGGATTGATTTATATACACTACCATGTGTAAAATAAATAGCTAGTGGAAACCTGTATAGCACAAGGAGCTCAGGTCAGTGCTCTGTGATGACCAAGAGGGATGGGATTATATGGTGGGGGTGGGAGAGGGGTCTAAGAGGTAAGGGATATATGTATATGTATAGCTGATTCACTTCACCTACCGCAGAAACCACACAACATTGTAAAGCAATTATACTACAATAAAAAGATAGTTTGCACTTTGCTTCTTTCATTTAAAAATATATAAAAAATCACCCCATCTATTCATGAAATAATTTCTCATTCTTTTTCACACATTTTTAGTACTCCATCATTTGAATATACAAGAGTTGATTCAACAGATTCTAAGTATATCTTTGCTTCTGATATTTTGCAATTACAAACAATGCAGCTATGAATAATCTTGTACGTGCATATTTATTGATTCTGACACCCAATTCCAATGTGTGGCAGCCTTTCCTGCATCACCCTGCCTAACTCTGTCACTACCTTTGAGTGGGGAATGGCAAAGTACTCCAGCATTCTTGCCTGGAAAATTCCATGGACAGAGGAGCCTGGGGGCTAAGAGTTGGACACTACTTGGACATGGAGTACATGGGTTGCAAAGAGTTGGACATGACTAAGTGACTGAGTACACAGACTGACATTACCTACCTATGGATAGGATCAGATTACACAAGTTCAGGGCTCTGTCCCACAAGATTGCTCTCTCTCTTCAGATGCCAATTGCAAGCCCAGGTTGTAACCTGTGCTTTTGAGTTATTGGCTGTAAATCAGGGGTTCCAGTGATCCCCCTGCTTGGGTTTGATTGATTTGCTAGAGTGGCTCACAGAACTCAGAAAACAAGTGTATTCACTAGATTGCTGGTTTATCACAAAGACTATTTATTAAAGGAAGTGAATCAACAATCAAGAGAAGAGATTCAGCTCTGTTGGATCCTGTTATGGAGTTTCATGATGGTGTTGGTGGCATCTCATATTTCTGGGAAAATTGTATGAAAGACGTCAGTGTGGAGTGAGGATATAAGACTTAACTAAAATCACCCTAGAAAGAAAAAGATATTCATGCTAAATGTGAAAGTACTGAAAAAGAAGTCTGGAAGATCACAGCAAGGACTACACAGAAAGGAGTTGAGAATGTGTGAAGTTTGAGATGGTGGTCTCATGAAGATTGCTTTCGGAATAGGAGAGAGAAACAAGGAATAGAGCCATACCTAGGGAAGAAGAGAAACAAGAAGAGAAAACTTAGGATTATGAAAGAGAAGTTTAAAAAAATTCAGAACAATGTACAGCTCCTTCTCCCACTGTCAAAAAGACAGTGGTCTGAGGCTGTATAGTATAGCAGTGAGAGTAAATCAGCTACAGTTATGTGGAAATAAATAGATGAATCTTACAAGCTGACTAGTGTATGTTCATGAATCAGGGCATAACAGTCAAAATACTGTGTTTCAAAGTTGTTTTGGTTAGTTTTCTTTCTTTACCTTTAGCATGGTTATAGCATTCATTTTTTTTTTTTTTAAGTGAGGGTTTTTTTTTTTTTTTTATTCAGTTGTAGGATTTTTCCCCAGTCCTTATTTTATTTTTTAATTTAAAATATCAACCTTACTTCAAGAGTCAAACACAATCAAAAATCATCCTGAGAGTATTATCATTCACCCCTTATAACATCAATCTCCTTTTAAATTACTTCCTACAGATAAAATGTGTTTAGTCGCTTAGTAGTTGCCAACTCTTTGTGACCCCATGGACTGTAGCCTGCCAGGCTCCTCTGTCCATGGAATTTCCCAGACAAGAATATTGGAATGGGTTGATATTTCCTTCTCCACTATAGACAATAAATTCCATTAATTTTGCTTTCTTCCTCCTATTTTTATTTTTGAAAAAATAAACAAGTATGCACATACTAATTTTTCCATATTTCTTACATAAAAGACCCCTTCCAGTTTACCCTTTTCTTTTACAATATGTTAGAAATCATTCCATCCATTTTTGAAATTGTTTCTCATTCTCTTTCACACCTTTTTAGTATTCCATCATTTGAATGTATCAGATTTGATTGAACAGGTTCTGTGTATATGTTGGTTTGTTTCTGGTATTTTGTAGTTACAATATTGCTATGAATAATCTTGAACATACATATATTGATTCTGACACCCAGTTCTAATGGGAGTCACCAGGAATTTAATTCAACCCTGGCACAACCTACCTGAAGAGAGCATCAAATTCCATAGGTGAAGGGTTAAGTCCCACAAGAATACCTCCACTTGAGCTACCAATTGTAAACCCAGGTTGTTATCTGTGCTTTTGACTTACTGGCTATAAGTCTGAAGCTCCAATAACTCTACCTGGGTTTGTTTAATTTGCTACAGTGGCTCACGGAACTCAGAAATCTGGTGTACTCAGTAGGTTACTGATTTATCACAAAGAATGGAAAAGGCTGTGAGTCGACAACAAGATGAAGATGGCCCAGCTTCTGCTGTATCCCCTTATGGATGTTCATGGTAGTGTTGGTGGCATGAGACATTTCTGGAAAAAACTGTGTGAAAGATGTCAGTGCAGAGTGAGGATTTAAGATGATTAAAATCACTCTAGGAAGAAAAAAATATTAATGATAATTGTGAAAACACTGAAAAAGGATCCTGGCAATTCACAGCAAGGACTACATCAAAGGAAGTTAAAAATGTGCAAAATTTGAAAGACAGTCTCATGAAGATTGCTTTTGAAAAGGAAAGGGAAACAAAGAGCAAAGAAATACCCTACAGAAGCTGAGTGGGGGAAAAAAAAGAAGGAAAAATGTAAGATTATGCCAGAGAAGTTAGACAGTTGAGCAATGCATAGCTCCTTCCCTCACTGCCAAAAAAAACAGGCTTCCTTGGCTGTACAGGATAGCAGTGAGAATAAATAAGCTACAATCATATGGAAAATGAATATTACAGAGTGTTAAATGAAGAAAAGCAAATTTATGTTGTCTGTGAGTTCTTACACATAAATATTAAAAAAGTGGAAGATTGTGAGATTGTAGCTAAAGGGGGCAAGATGTTTAGTTCTGGGGAGTTGATTGTGTCTGTTTCTTGTTCTGGGCCATGGTTATAGGGATGTATGAAGTTAGTAAAATTTCATTAAGTTCCTCACTTAAGATTTTATTAAATATCAAAATAATAGAAACAACTGAATTATTTTTCCAAGACTGCCCATAAGAAATTATTTTATTTATTTTTTTAAATTTTAAGGCCATGGCACCCCACTCCAGTACTCTTGCCTGGAAAATCCCATGGACGGAGGAGCCTGGTAGGCTGCAGTCCGTGGGGTCGCAAAGAGTCGGACACGACTGAGCGACTTCACTTTCACTATTTTACTTTACAATACTGTATTGGGTTTGCCATACATTGACATGAATCCGCCATGGATGTATACGAGCTCCCAATTCTGTGCCATCAGAAAAGAGAAATTTGCTCTTCAAAGTTTTGGAGTTGAGAAGTCTGAAATGAAGGTATCAGTAGGAATACACTCTCACTGAAGGCTCTAGAGAAGAATCCTTTCTTGCCTCTTTTACCTTCTGCTGCACCCTGATGTCCCTTATATAATAGTAGCAATAGCAACACCTATCCCTGCCTCCAGTTGCACGTGACCTTCTTCTTTCTGTATGTGGAATCTTCCTCTCCCTTCTAAGGATGCCAGCCATTATATTTAGATTTCACTCAAATCCTACATTTGCATAGACCCCTTTTCCAAAGAAGAACACATTCACAGTTCTTGGATATACCTTTTGGAGGAAGACACAATTCCATCTATTAAGCCAATCTAATATGGGTTGGAGGTTATTAGGGGCCAGTAGTTTCCTCCTTGAAGTTTGCTTCCATCTTCCCCAAATTCTAATCTACTCAAGTAAGGCCTGATAATCTTGTCAGCTTGGAAGTTCAGTGAAATGGGGATAGAAAATAGCAGAAAGAAAAAGGCCCTGGAGACACAAGGGTGTCTTCCTGTTTTTCCTCTTGTGTGCTTTATACATAAGATCCTAGTCAACTCAGAATTCTGTGGGCCAGGAAGGAATGAGGTGCTGTGGAGCTCAGGTTTGGTGCGACCTTTCCCTAAATAGGAAATACTACAGAGCAAAGCTAAGAATAAAGAATTTACAAATACTGAGCCTGATATTTATAAAGGCTAAGCCTTAGAATCCTGAATTAAACCAATAGCCAGTTAGGAATTCAGGATCCTAGCCATACTCAATCTCAGAAATCAGAATTTACAAGAAAATTCGTAAATGTGGGGAGGTAATTTGTTACTTTAAATTCTGATGTGACTCCATATAAAATTTCCTGCTTGAGGAGGAAGAAAGCACAAAACAGTGTCATAAAATCTTCTCCTTATTTGCAAGTTAGCAAATATGACTTCACCTCCAGTCAAACTCATAGATGAAGAATTCAGCCTGTGACAATGGCAAAAAGAGTCACTTAGCATTGAACTCATACAGGAAGATTGCAGTCTAATGGTTTTTCACATCTCAAAGTGTTTTTTAGGAAGATATTCATTTTCTCTGGTCAAAGTGAGATTTTTATTTTAGACTACAGACTCCAAACTACAAGCCTGAACAAGAGCATTCTCAACTGTTATATCATTTTCAAAACATCATTTGGAAGACCTTCTGTCATCAGTGGCCGAAGTAACTGGGATTTCACTTCTGCAGGCATGTCAAATGTCATCAAATATGTTTTTTTGATCATTGAAATCTCAGAATTCATAACAGGAATTTGTGGAAATGGATTCACTGCACTAGTACTTTGTGCTGACTCTCTCAAAAGCAAGAATATCTCCTTGCTTGACTTCATCTTCTTATGCTTGGCCATCTCCAGAATTGGTATGATATTCGTACTTCTCCTGGATGGCATTAAAATTGTGTTCCATCCAGAAATATTAGATTGTCACCAGGTAATAGAAGTAACTTTTGATTTCCTGTGGAATCTGAGCAATTCCTTAAGTACTTGGTGTGCTGCCTGCCTCAGCATCTTCTACTTCCTCAAGCTATCTAGTTTTTCCCACCCCTTCTTTCTCTGGCTAAAATGGAGAAGAAATAGAGTTGCTTTCACCATTATGTTGGGATTCTGTCTCTCTTTGTTTTTTAATCTTCTGAACATAAAACTCAATGCTCTCAGGATCGGTGACCATTTAGAAATAGAAAACAACTTGACTTGGAAAAAATGCATGCGTAAAACACAGTACTATAGCAGTCAAATTCTCCTCCACCTGGGATCTCTCATCCCTTTGGCTGTGTCACTCATTTTATTTTTCCTGTTAATATTTTCCTTATGGAGACATACCAGGCAGATGACACGCTATGCCAAAGGATCCAAAGACCTCAACACAGGAGTTCTTGTGAGAACAAGAAATACTTTGACCTCTTTCATCATTCTCCTAGTTGTGCACTATTTGGCTACATTCATGTTAACTTGGTCCTATTTCACACTAGAAAATGACATGACTTTTATTGCTCTTCAAACTGTAGCATTTCTCTATCCTTCAATTCACCCTTTTATTTTGATTCTGAGGAGCAGGAAACTGAGACAGATTTCTGTGAATCTGCTACGGCAAATTGAATCCTGTATCAAAGGATTGTAATTCTTCACAGCATGGAAGAACTGGTGGGGAACCATTGATGTTCTGAAGAAAACAAGTAATTGAGGATCTCCTACAGTCTCCCATTGCTTTCATACTGTATTGGATAGAATTAAAAAAAAAAAAAAATCTTCATCGACCAGACTATTGACATAAGAGAAAATGCTTCCTTGAATTCCATGGACTACCCTTGGCAATTTGACATAGTTATTTAAGCCTCAGAAAGTTCTGCAAAATACTTATTATACCGTTTTCTCAGATGAAAATTCTGATGGTCATCATATGTAAGTGACCTCTCTCTAAGGTGTTAACACAAGGATTCAAACTCAAATCTTTTGGCTCAAAAAATAGATAAGTGGATGAAAAAGAATGAATCAAGCCTCTTTTATTAGCTCTTGATTCTGTTATTATTAAATAGCCTGCTACACTGCTTTATGAGACATTTTATTAATATAACATTTCTTTTTAAGGAAGAAGAAAAAATATATGAAGGGTAAATTTTAAATAAATCTATTTAATCAGTGGATCATGTTGTAATTTATATTCAATACAAAGAAAATTCTAAAATTGTAAGGAAATTTATGATTTTTAATTTTCACAGAAATAACAGAAGCTATATTTTCTTGATCTTTTTGTTTAAAAAAATTGCAAAGTTTTTGAAAGTGACAATAAGGTATTGGTGCCAGGAATGAAGCACATTTAATCACTCTGAAACAAAATCTGCTATAGGGAAAGTAAAAACATAGAAGATAAAAAAATAAAAATAAGAGACTCAAAATATATTGTGTTATAAATTAAGGGAAAACTGTAGTTTAAGAGCTTCCCTTGTGCAGTTTAAGCCTCCCTGGTGGCTCAGATGATAAAGAGTCTGTCTGCAGTGTGGGAGACCCAGGTTCAATCCCTGGGTCGGGAAGATTCCCCTGGAGAAGGAAATGGCAATCCACTTCAGTATCCTTGCCTGGAAAATTCCATGGACGAAAAAGCCTGACAGGCTACAGTCCATGGGGTCATAAAGAGTCAAACACAACTGAGTGACTTCACTTTGACCTCACTTTTGTGGAATTTAAACCCTAAACTGGTAGCTTGAAACCCTGGGAACATCTGTGTTTGTTCAATGAACTGTGACCCACTTCAGCAAGTGAGGCCTTTATGCTTCTGTCCATGTAGATCTACCCTTTATCCCCCACAGCTCCTCATACAAGGTTACCATAAATATAATCACTGCCTGGAAAATCCTCTACTGTAATCCTCCTAGGAGATATTTTAGAATATTATCTTTAGGAATATAGGAACTCATCCTTAGGAGTAAGCAAAAGCCTGAATTCCTATTGAAAATGACAGTGGAAAGACATCTAAGTGCCTGCTGGCAATACCCTCATTTCCTTGGACCAGAGCCTGGCCTTGGGAGATTGATGGCTGAAGCTGGGGGCAGGTTCACACCAGCATTTTCTATAGCTGCAAATGAAGGACTCCTACATCATCAATGGCATCTTTGTCTGTTTCTAGAGTTCAGGTGGTTCAGTGAATAGCAAAACAGCAGAGATTGTTTTGAAAAAATAGTTATCAAGGTAGCTAAGAGTGTTGAACGAGTCAGTTGTGTGAGAACTCCATGGTGAACATCACAGAACCTCCTGATGGGATGAGGTGCTATCCCAAGGCTGTGTTGTTCTAAATTAATGCTCCATGTTGATGGGAAGAAGTAGATCCCATAGGGGTAAGATACCACCAAACCATTTCTCTATTTGAAGAAAAACTGCATTGCATTTAGTCTAGCACCTGTCATACATATTTGAGAAATTTCTTAAAAACAGAGAGATAAGATGGAAGAGACGTTCCCCTATTGCAATTTCCAAGAAAACCAACTCTCCCTGGCTCTCCTGGATTGCTGACTAGCAATTTAATTATCTAAGTTGATAATAGAGGGATAATCTAAATTATTGTAAAAATAAAACATAAAATCCACTCTGGTTTCAGGGGAAATTTCCTGGCCTAATTTGAAGGCTTACTCTTTGAGACTACTAAGCAAAGCAACAGAAAACCAACAAAACTTTAAAGAACAAAGCAACATATAGCACTCAGGGGAATGAAAGACACAATGGTGAAAAAGAGTCACTGCAGAACACAAGAATTCTTGGGTAATTGTACTAAATATTTTCCATCAAATTCAAGAAAACAGTTATATAAAAGAAGAGAGAAAATAGAAGGTAACAAAAATAAAAATATAGAAAGTAAAATTGCAAAGGAGCAAATCCCCCCCCAAAGAAAAACAAGTTGAATGAAATAAGAGCATCTTCATGCAAATGAACACATAGCAAGAGATACTGAAAAACAATACATTATGATATACAGTTATCAATATTACAGCCAACATTCAAATATAAAGTCATTTAGAACTTTAACCTCCAATTAATTTTTAAAAAAGGCATCTTTAAGTGATACTGGGAGAACTGGACAACTACATGTAAAAGAATGAAATTAGAACTCTTCCTAACACCATACACAAAGATAAACTCAGAATTGATTAAAGTCCTAAATGGTAAGACCAGAAACTATAAAACTCACAGAGGAAAATATAGGCAGAAAACTGTATGACATATATTATAGCAAGATCCTCCACGACCCACCTCCTAGAATAATGGAAATAAAAACACAAATAAACAAATGGGACCTGATTAAAATTAAAAGATTTTGCACAGCAGTTCAGTTCATTCAGTCGCTCAGACGTGTCCGACTCTTTGCCACACCATGGCAGCCATCTTTGGCTGCAAAGAATATAATCAATCTGATTTTGGTGTTGACCATCTGGTGATGTCTATGTGTAGAGTCTTCTCTTGTGTTGTTGGTAATTATCAAAAAGTATACAAACAACAAGTGCTGGAGAGGATGTGGAGTAAAGGAAACACTCTTGCACTATTGGTGGGAATGTAAATTGATCCAGCCACTATGGAAGACAGTACCTTAAAAAAACTAAAAATAAAACTACCAAATGACCCAACAATCCCACTACTGGGCAATACCCTGAGAAAGCCATAATTGAAAAGACACATGTACCCTCATGCTGCTTGCTGCACAATTTACAATAGCTAGGACATAGAAGCAACCCAGATATCCATCAACAGATTAAAGAATAAAAAAAAACTGTGGTACATATATATACAATGGAATACTACTCGGCCATCAAAAGCAATGCATTTGAGTCAGTTCTAATGAGGTGGATGAAGCTAGTGCCTATTATACAGAATGAATTAAGTCAGAAAGAGAAAACAAATATCATATATTAACACACATATATGGAATCTAGAAAGATGGTACTGATGAACCTAATTGCAAGGCAGCAGTGGAGATAGGGACATAGAGAACAGACCTATGGACATGGGCAGTGGGGAGAAAGGAGAGGAAAAGACGAATGGAGAGAGTAGGATGGAAGCATCCTACTGCCATCTGTAAAATAGATAGCCAATGGAAATCTGCTGTATGACTCAGGGAACTCAAATTGGGGCTCTATAACAACCTAGAGAGGTGGGAAAGGGTTGGAAGTGGGAGGGGACATATATATGTGCTGTGCTGTGCTTAGCCACCCAGTCATGTCTAACTCTTTCCAACCCTACAGACTGTAGCCTACAAGGTTCCTCTGTCCATGGAAATCTCCAGGTGAGAATAGTGGAGTAAGTAGCCTATCCCTTCTCCAGGGGATTTTCCTGACCCAGAAATTGAACCAGGGTCTTATGCTTTGCAGGTAGATTCTTTAACAGCTGAGATACCAGGGAAGCCCAGACATATGTATACCTATGGATAATTCATGTTGATGTATGGTAGAAACCAAATCAATATTGTAAAGCAATGATGATCTTTCAATTAAAAATAAATAATTTTTTTTAAATAAAAGAGAATTTTTAGGCATGGAGCTGCAGTTTAATTAACACCATCAAACTTATCTACATTTTTTTTTAATCCAAAGGTATACCAAAATATTATCAGTTACCAGCTTATAAAGAAACCTAATCCTTATTCTTAATGTCCCCAAATACCCAGAAATATTACTTTAGCCACTTGATGTGACTAAAGAGCTGACTCATTTGAAAAGACCCTGATGCTGGGAAAGATTGAGGGCAGGAGGAGAAGGGGGTGACAGAGGATGAGGTGGTTGGATGGCATCACCAACTCAATGGACATGGGGTTGGGTAGACTCCCACAGTCAGTGATGTACAGGGAGGCCTGGCATGCTGCAGTTCATGGGGTCACAAAGAGTCGGACATGACTGAGGGACTGAACTGAACTGAAATCAAAACTACAATGAGATATCACCTCACACTGGTCAGAATAGCCATCATCAAAAAGTTTACAAACAATAAATGCTGGAAAGGGTGTGGACAAAAGGGAATGCTTTTGCACTGTGGGTGGGAATGAAATTGATACAGTCACTATGGAAGACGGTATGAAGATTCCTTAAAAAAACTAAGAATAAAACCACCACATGACCCAGGAATCCCACTCGTAGGCATATACCCTGAGGAAACCAAAATTGAAAAAGACACATGTATCCTATTGTTCACTGCAGCACTATTTACAATAGCTAGAACATGGAAGCAACTTAGATGTCCATCGACAGATGAATGGATAAAGAAGTTGTGGTACATATACACAATGGAATATTACTCAGCCATAAAAATGAATGTATTTGGGTTAGATCTGATGAGGTGAATGAACCTAGAACCTATTATACAGAGTGAAGTGAGTCAGAAAAGAGAAAGATAAATATTGTATTCTAATACACACATACGGAATCTAGAAAAATGGTACTGAAGAACTTATTTGCAGATCAGCAAAGGAGAAACAGATAGAATAGACTTCAGGACATGAGGCAAGGAGAGGAGAGGGTGAGATGTATGGAAAGACTAACATGGAAACTTACATTACCATTTGCAAAATAGATAGCCAATGGGGATTTGCTGTACAGCTCAGGAAACTCAAACAGGGGCTCAGTATCAACCTAGAGGGATGGGATGGGGAGGGAGATGGGAGGGAGGTTCAAAAGGAAGGGGATACATGTATCCTTATGGCTGATTCATGTTGAGGTTTGACAGAAAGCAGCAAAATTCTGTAAAGCAATTATGCTTCAATAAAAAAATAAATTAAAAAAAAATCTTGTCTCAAACTAGTGTAGGCTATAAGGAAATTAATTATTTCACTTACCTAGGTATCTAAAGGGGAGAAGATTCCAGTCCATGACCAAGGACCCAGGTTATTTACCTCTATTTTGTTGGCCTTCATCCTAGATCTCCTTTCCTTGGGGGTTTCAAGATAACTCACAATGGCAACTGGGTCTACTTTTTTTTTTTCTCTCTGCTTTGCAAGAGACAAAAGTCAAGTTTGTCTTTTGTCTTTGCAAAAGATAAGCCACAGACTGGGTAAAATATTTGCAAAAGACATAAACAACTATTATCCAGAGTATAAAAAGAATTCATGATACTCAACCTAGTTAAAAACTAGGCCAGTTTGATTTTCAAATGTTGGACCAGGTTTGTATATTCAGCCTAAATACCATTGGTTTGTGCTATATATTTTTTATACAGTTTTGGATTAATGTTGTTAATATTGCATTGAGCATTTTCACATCTGTGGTCATGAGAGTTGCTGCTCTGTAGTTTTATCTTCTAGTAATGTCTATGTCTGATTTTGGTATTAGGGCAATACTGAACTTAGAATGAGTTGGAAATCATTCCCTCTGCTTCTATCCTTTGAAAGAGACTGGAGAGAATTACTATAATATTTCTTTAAGGTTTATGACGATTTACCAGTGACTCCACCTGGGCCTGTTGTTTTCTGATTTGGAAGTTTATTGATTAACCCTTCATTTTAATAACAAATTTAAGCCTATTCACATTTCTATTTCTTCTTGTGTGAGTTTTGACAATTGGTGTTTTTCAAAGAATTGATAGATTTCATCTAACTTTTCAAAATGGGGACATAAATTGCTCATAACATTCCTTTAAAAGTCCATAGGACCAGTTATGATACCACATTTCACTTCTGGACTTTTTCTTCTTCTTAGCACACTTTAGTGTGTGTTCAGTTGCTAAGCCTGGCTCTGTGTCCCCGTGGACTGTAACCCTCCAGGGTCAGCTGTCCATGGATTTCTCCAGGCAAGAATACTGGAATGGGCATCCATTTCCTTCTTCACAACCCAGGGATCTTCACAACCCAGGGGTCAAGCCCATGTATTCTGAGTCTCCTGCATTGCTAGGCACATTTTTTTTATCACTAAACCACCTGGGAAGCCTGTTAGCATGACATTTGGTCATGCTAATCAACTTTATTGATGTTTTCAAAGAAGCAACTTGTTCTACAATGGCTAAATTCATCCATCTCATCTACACACTGTTTTTGCTCTCTATATCTAAACTGTCATTATTAACACAATATAAATGGCAACAAGAGTGACACTAAAAATGATAAATTCCAATGATCTATTCTGCTCTGTTTTCTGTAGGTATGTGTTTGGCACTCCTACTGCACAATCCACGGTAGCTATGCAAAATAGTCTCAGGAGGACAAGTAGATTTCAGGAAACAGAAACATTTATTTGCATCTTAACAAATTGTGGGTAGGCATTAGGTCAAGACATACATTGACTAGCTAAATTTTATAGACATAACTGGAGGCGTCTCTGTCAAGCTGTTTTGGATTCCATGTCAAGGCAGCAACTGGTGTGCTTTTAAGTCTTTATGAAATGAAAGAGAAGAAAATCATTCTACCACAAAGCAGCAATATCTGCCTTTTTCTGCAGCAGGTAATTGAAAATTAATGAAACAGGAACATGATTAAGGACTGCCAGACATGCTGAGTATAGTAGAAGGCCTCCTTCTTTTTGTAGCAGTTAGTGAGTCAGTATTGGGGGTTTTAGGGAATGGGTTTATTGGACTAGTAAACTGCATTAACTGTATGAAAAATAAGAAGATCTCTACACTCAGCCTTATTCTCACTGGCTTAGCCTCTTCCAGATTTTGCCTGATATGGATAATAACTACAGATGCATATGTGAGAGTGTTTTCTCCAGATATGTATTTGTCTGGTAATCTAAGTCAATGTATAGCTTACTTATGGATACTTATGAATCAATCAAGTGTCTGGTTTGCCACCAGCCTCAGCATCTTCTACTTCCTGAAGATAGCCAACTTTTCCCACTGCATTTTTCTCTGGCTGAAGGGTCACATCAATAAGATCCTTCTTCTTCTAATGAGTTGTTTGCCCATTTCATGGTTATTTACTTTTCCAAACATTACAATGCCTTTTATTAATAATATTATGAAGAACAGAAGCACAACCGGGTTGATCACCATGCAGAAAAGTGAATACTTTATAAGTCAGATTTTGTTCAGTATTGGAACAATTCTTGTCTTTATACTGTGCCTGATTACATGTTTCTTATTAATCACTTCCCTTTGGAAGCACAACAGGAGGATGCAATTGAATGCCACAGGATTCAAAGACCCCAGTACAGAAGCACATATCAAAGCAATGAAGATCTTGGTGACTTTTATCATCCTCTTTATCCTGTATTTTGTAGGCACTGTCATACAAATATCAATTGATACTAGGCCTAAAAGCAAACTGCTATTTATTTTTGGTATGACAACCACCATCCTCTATCCCTGTGGACACTCATTTATCCTAATTCTGGGAAATAGCAAGCTTAAGGAAGCCTCTTTGAGGGTACTGAAGCTATTAAAGTGCTAGGAGAAAGAAAAACTTCTTAGAACTCCATGACAGGCTTGGGGAGAAATGGATACCACAAAAAGGTAGCTTAGTAATGCAATTACTCAAGATCTGTTTCTCTTACACTGCTTTCTTGCAGTATTTTTAACTGTGTTATTGAATATAACTAAAATCTTACAAAAAGATTTTGACTATGTCTCAGGTCATGTCACTTTTCAGTGAGATTTTAATCCCATACACAAATTGAGTGGCTCAGGTACTTTCCTTCCCTTGCAGTTGTTTCTCCCACCCCAACCCTAGGCCAAAAACAGCTTGGAGACTATTGACTATAAAGATGTCATTGGTGGATAAGCCTCTAAACAAAAGTTCTGTTTGTATTTTAATTGAATTCCCTGAAGCATTGATAGTTCTTCACACACACACACACACACTCAAAGAAATATTATTATTATTATATTATTTCTCTAATTTATTTTAATGCCTACATTTTTCTAGATTTATCAAGTAAGAAGTTCAAATTTCCTCCTGTGTCCTTTTGACGTGGCCCCATTCTTCATGTTTCCTTACGTTCTCACAAACCGAAACATTTCAGACTTGCTTTGTGTTTTCCTCATCCAGCCTTGGGTTCACTATTTATCCAAGAAATCTTCATTTATTTGAGGGAAAAAGGGTATTTGAAAACCAAGATTTGGTTGGATATAAATATTACCCCCACCTACTTACTTCTTTCTCTCTCTCCCTCTATGTATCTCTTTATTTGTAATGTATGATGTGTCTATATTTATGTCTCTAATTGCAATTCAAAACTACAGTCTTCCTTTTTGCCATGTTGCAAATCCTCTCTTTAATCATGAAAAGCATGGATCTTGCTTTGTTCAGTTTATATAGTCATTTATTCAGTCCTAATATACACTGAGGGCTTTCCTGGTAGCTCATTTGGTAAAGAATCCACCTGCAATGTGGGAGACTTGGGTTCAATCCCTGAGTTGGAAAGATCCCCTGGAGAAGGGAAAGGCTACTCACTCCAATATTCTAGGGCTTCCTTTTTAGCTCAGCCAGTAAAGAATCCATCTGTAGTGTGGGAGACCTGGGTTTGATACCTGGGTTGGGAAGCTCCCCTGGAGAAGGGAAAGACTACCCAATTCAGTATTGAGTGACTTTATTTTGGGGGGCTCCAAAATCACTGCAGATGGTGACTGCAGCCATGAAATTAAAAGACACTTGCTCCTTGGAAGAAAAGCTATGACCAACCTAAACAGCATATTAAAAGCAGAGACATTACTTTGCCAACAAAGGTCCATCTAGTCAAAACTATGGTTTTTCCAGTAGTCATGTATGGATGTGAGAGTTGGACCAAAAAGAAAACTGAGCACCCAAAAATTGATGCTTTAGAACTGTGGAATTGGAGAAGAATCTTGAGAGTCCCTTGGACTGCAAGGAGATCCAACTAGCCAATCCTAAAGGAAATCAGTCCTGAATATTCATTGGAAGAACTGATGCTGAAGCTGAAACTCCAATACTTTGGCCACCTGATGCAAAGAACTGATTCATTGGGAAAGACCCTGATGCTCAGACAGATTAAAGGTGGAAGGAGAAGGGGACGACAGAGAATGAGATTGTTGGATGGCATCACTGACTTGATGAACATGAGTTTGAGTAGGCTCTGAGAGTTGGTGATGGACAGAGAAGGCTGTCATGCTGCAGTCCATGGGGTCGCAAAGAGCCAGACATGACTGAGCGACTGGACTGAGCTGAACTGAATATTCACTGAGTATTTCCCTGGCGTCTCAGGCAGTAGAGTCTGCCTGCAATACAGGAAACCTGGGTCTAATTCCTGGGTCAGGAAAATCCCCTGGAGAAGGAAATGGCAATGCACTCTAGTATTCTTGCCTGGAAAATCCCATGGATGGAGGAGCCCAGCAGGCTATAGTCCATGAGGTCGCAAAGAGTTGGACACAACTGAGTTGCTTTCACTTTCTTCTTTCTAATATACACTGAAGTTAGTTTCAGACTTGTTAACTCATACCACTTCTAGAAGGAAGAGAAAGGGGGAAGAAAGGAAGAGAGACAGGGAAAGAAAGAATGAAAAAAGAAAGAAGTAATGAAGGGAGAAAGGAAAGAAGAAGGAGAGAGGAGGGGAGGAAAGGAAGTAAGGAAGGGAGGAAGAAGACACTATTAACTACAGCTAAGTACTTTGTTGCAGCCCATATATGACTATCAGTTCAGTTCAGCTTCCCTGGTGGCTCAGACGGTAAGGCGTCTTGCCTGCAATGCAGGAGACCCAGGTTCAATCCCTGGGTGGGGAAGATCCCCTAGAGAAGGGAAAGGCAGCCCCTCAAGTACTCTTGCCTGGAAAATCCCATGGACAGAGGAACCTGGTAGGCTACAGTCCATGGAGTCACAAAGAGTTGGACACGACTGAGCAACTTCATTTTCTTTCTTTTCTTTCAGTTCAGTTCAGCCGCTCAGTTGTGTCCAACTCTTTGCAACCCCATGGACTGCAGGAAGCCAGGCTTCCCACTCCATCACCAATTCCCAGAGCTTGCTCAAACTCATGTCCATTGAGTCAATGATGCCATCCAACCATCTCATCTTCTGTCATCCCCTTCTCCCGCCCTCAAATCAAAAGACCCCTCAATCAGGGTCTTTTCCAATGAGTCATTTCTTCGCATCAGGTGGACAAAGAATTGGAGTTTCAGTTTCAGCTTCGGCATCAGCATCAGTCCTTCCAATGAATATTCAAGACCTATTTCCTTTAGAATTGACTGGTTAAATCTCCTTGCAGCCCAAGGGACTCTCAAGAGTCTTCTCCAAAAAGAAAAAAAGAGTCTTCTCCAAGACCACAGTTCAAAGGCATCAGTTCTTTGGCACTCAGCTTTCTTTATAGTCCAACTCTCACAGACATACATAACTACTGGAAAAACCATAGCTTTGACTAGATGGACCTTTGTTGGCAAAGTAATGTCTCTGCTTTTTAATATGCTTTTTAATATATGACTGTATCAGGGCACAAAGTCAAAATACTACTGTGTTCCAAAGTTACTTTGGTAAGTTCTCTTTCTTTCCCTTTAGCATGTTTATATTCATTTGAAAAAGTGAGATTTGTTTCTTAATGAGTCTGTTTTAGGTTTTTTTCCCTAGCCTTTATTTTATATGTTTAATGTAAAATATTAACATCATTTCAAATGTCAAAATTACACAAAAAGCATACTGAAAATATATCCTTCACTCCCATAACTTCCATCTCATTTTGAATATTTCCCTATAAATTATCAATCTCATTCATTTCTGCATTTTTCCTCCTAATTTTATTTTTGAAAAAATAAACAAGCATGTGCATATTAAATTTTTCCATATTCCTTATAGAAAGGATAGTTTGCACAATGCTTTTATCACATGTAAGAAATCACTGCATCCAATTGTGAAATTATTTCTCATTCTTTTTCACACCTTTTTAGTACTCCATTTTCTGAATGTACCAGAGTTGATCCAACAGGTTTTGTGTATATGTTCATTTGTTTCTGATATCTTGCAGCTACAAACAATACTACTATGTGTAATCTTGTAGATGTGTATTTATTGATTCTGACACCCAATTCTGATGTATGGGAGTCTTCCCAACCTCACCAAGCAATTATCTCAACTCTGACCTTACCTACCTGAAGATGGCGTCAGATTTCATAGGTTAAAGGCTCAGTCCCACAAGACTACCCCCACTTCAGATGCCAGTTGTAAGCTCAGGTTGTTACATGTGCCTTTGACTTATTGGCTATAAATTGGAGATTCCAACAAACCCCTGCTTGAATTAGATTAATTTGCTAGATTGTCTCACAAAACTCAGAAGTTGTGTGTACTCAGTAGATTACTGGTTTATTACAAAGAATATTAAAGGAAGTGAATCAGTAAGCAATGAAGAGAATCAACTGCTCTATCCCCTTATGGAGATTCGCGGTGGTCCTGACACTAGCATGAGAGCTTCCTGGAAAAATTTTATGGAAGACTTCATTATGGAATGAGGATTTAAGACTTGACTAAAATTACTTTATGAAGAAAAAATAGTCATGCTAAATGTGAAAATATTGAACAAGAATCCTAGCAGATCACAGCAAGGAAGGAAGGAAGTTGAAAATACACAGAGTTTGAGATGTCAGTCTCATGAGGATTGCTTTTGAAAGAGGAGAGAAACAAAGAATGGAAAAATGCCCTAGAGAAGCTGAGTGACTAAAGAAAAAGGAAGAAGGGGACATTTAAGATTATGCAAGAGAAATAAAACAACTGAATAATGCACAGTTCATTCACCCTACTGCCAAAAGACAGGCTTCCATGGCTGTACAGTATAGCAGTGAGAATAAATGAGCCATAATTACATGTAGACATATAGATGAATCTTGCAAACTGGATGTGAATGAAAGAAACTAAATGTATGTTCTCTATGAGTTTGTACATATAAGTACAAAAAAGTGGGAGACTGTGAGGTTGTAACTAGGAGTAGCTTGAGGTTGTCTTCTGGGGAGTTGACTGTGTCTGTTTCTTGGTCTGGGGTGTGTTATAGGAATGTATGCAGTTAGTAAAAATTCATGAAGCTTTTCACGTAAAATTTCATTGTTTTAACTAAAAAGTGTTTGTTAATTACTTTTTCAATAATAGAAACAGCTGTATTAGTTTTCCAGGACTGCTGTAAGAAAGTATCACAAATTTGCTGCCTTCAAAAAACAGAAATTTATTCCTCACAGTTCGGAAGTCTAGAAGTCTGAAATAGGAATACACTCTCTCTGAAGACTCTACAGAACTCTTTCTTGCCTCTTCCACCTTCTGGTACCCCTTGATAGTTCTTTAATGGTAGAAGTAGTAACCCCTATCCCTACCTCCTGCTTCTCATGGCCTTCTTCTTTCTGTATGTTGATTCGTCCTTCTCTCCTAAGGACAACCAGTCATAATATTTAGATTCCACTCGAATCCTACATTTGCATAGACCCTTTTCCAAATAAGAACACATTTTCAGATACTAGGGGTTAGCTCTTGGGTATACCTTTTGGCGTGAGACACAATTCAACCTACTTACTCTGTCACCCTAATAAAAGCTGGAGGTTTATAAGGAAGGAGCGAATGGGGCCAGTAGTTTCCTACTTGAAGTTTGCTTCCAGCTTCCAAAATTCTAATCTATTCAGATGTGACCTGAGAATGTTGTCTACTTGGAACATCAGTGAGGCCAGAATAGGCCATAGAAGAAGAAAATGTCCCTAGAGACAAGACTCTCTTCCTCTTATATGCTTTGGATATAAGATCCTAGTCAACTTGGAAATTTTCCTTTCCAAAGTAGATTTTTAATGGCTGAGATTCGGTTACCATGAAAATGCTGTCTACTTTGCATGAAATTTCTGTTCCTGGTAAAATGGAAATCCTATTTATGCTAAGTATGTGACATTTGCATCTTAGTTTGGGTGGTAACACTGAAAATGAGTTTTCTTTGAAAAGAAGATAGAGACTATCTAAGGACTTTTTAAACAATGTATAGAACCTCTTACTTATGCTCTCTGTTGGATGAGGTTAGTTTAATCAATAATTCTAGATGATTGCAAAATGTAATATGTTCTCATTTATATTACTGTTATATACTGAATGAAGTTTCCACAGATAAAAAGAATTACTCATTAATTGTTAATATTCTTAAGGCTTAGGAAACATCATGCTTTATTACATTCAGCATGAACTGGTACCTGGAAATATGTACATATTAACAATATTTTGGGGAAATATATTAATTAGGAAGCTTTTGACTATAAAAATTCTTATCTCAAGCTAGTGTTAACTATAAGGAAATTATCTCATCTACCTAGGCATCTGAAGGAGAGAGTATTCCAGTCCATCACCAAGGACTCAGGTTATTTACTTCTGCATTGTCTTGACCTTGAAGGTCTTCCCTAGAGCTCCTTTCTTGGGGGTTACAATATAATTGCCAGTGGCAAATGAATCTGTTTTCTTATTCACACACTGCTGGAGACAGAAATCTTATTTAAACCAAGAATAATAGCTACTACATTCCGGGGTTTCAGAATTATCCAGGGCCTTATTCTGCACTTGGATCGGGGACCTGGTGCCAGAAGAATATAATTTGGCCCCTATCTTTTTGCTTCTGTGGAGTGTATGTTTAAATTTTTGCCCAGTTCTTATGCAGGTTTCTTATCTATTTTTTGTTTAGCATTGTGATTTCTTTATATATTCTGGAAGATTTTCTTTTATTAGATATGTCTTCAGCAAATATTTTCTCCCTATCTCTGGCTTGTCTTTTCCTTCTCTTGACAGTGTCTTTTGCAAAGCAGAAATTTTTTATTTTAATGAAGTCTAGATTGTCAATTAATTCTTTTATAGATTTTGCCTGTGGTGTTTTTATCTAAAAAGTGATTGCCATTCCCAAGATCATCTAGATTTTCTACTATGTTTTCTACTATGAATTTTGTAGCTTTTTGGTTATATTTTGGTCTATGATGTGCTTTAAATTAATATTTGTAAATAATATAAGGTATGTGCCTAATTTTAATTTTTGCATGTGGATGTCTGATTGTTCTAGCACTGCTTGTTGTAAAAACTGTTCCATTGTATTGCTTTTGCTCCTTTGTTAAGGACAACTGATATACTTATGTGGGTCTATTTATGGGCTCTCTATTCTATTCCATTTAGATGTCTTTTTTAAGCTAATATCACATTGTCTTGTTTAAGTCTTGACCTCAGCAAGTGTCAATTCTCTGACTTTATTCTTCTCCCCCAATATTGTGTTGGCTATTCTGGGTCTTTTGATACTTCATATGAACTTTAAATCATCACTACGAACAAAGCTAGTGGAGATGATGGCATTCCAGTTGAGCTGTTTCAAATCCTGAGAGATGATGCTGTGAAAGTGCTGCACTCAATATGCCAGCAAATCTGGAAAATTCAGCAGTGGCCACAGGACTGGAAAAGGTCAGTTTTCATTCCAATTCTAAAGAAACACAATGCAAAAGAATGCTCAAACTACCGCACAATTGCACTCATCTCACATGCTAGTAAAGTAATGCTCAAAATCCTCCAAGCCAGGCTTCAACAATACGTGAACCGTGAACTCCCTGATGTTCAAGCTGGCTTTAGAAAAGGCAGAGGAACCAGAGGTCACATTGGCAACATCTGCTGGATCATTGAAAAAGCAAGAGTTCCAGAAAAATGTCTATTTCTGATTTATTGACTATGCCAAAGCCTTTGACTGTGTGGATCACAATAAACTGTGGAAAATTCTGAAAGAGATGGGAATACCAGACCACCTGACCTGCCTCTTGAGAAATCTGTATGTAGGTCAGGAAGCAACAGTTAGAACTGGACATGGAACAACAGACTGGTTCCAAATAGGAAAAGGAGTCCGTCAAGGCTGTATATTGTCACCCTGCTTATTCATCTTATATGCAGAGTACATCATGAGAAATGCTGGACTGGAAGAAACATAAGCTGGAATCAAGATTGCCGGGAGAAATATCAATGACCTCATATATGCAGATGACACCACCCTTATGGCAGAAAGCGAAGAACCAAAGAATTGATGCTTTTGAACTGTGGTGTTGGAGAAGACTCTTGAGAGCCCCTTGGACTGCAAGGAGATCCAACCAGTCCATTCTGATGGAGATCAGCCCTGGGATTTCTTTGGAAGGGATGATGCTAAAGCTGAAGCTCCAGTACTTTGGCCACCTCATGCAAAGAGTTGACTCATTGGAAAAGACTCTGATGCTGGGAGGGATTGGGGGCAGGAGGAGAAGGGGACAACAGAGGATGAGATGGCTGGATGGCATCACTGACTCGATGGATGTGAGTCTGAGTGAACTCCGGGAGATGGTGATGAACAGGGAGGCCTGGTGTGCTGCGATTCATGGGGTCGCAAAGAGTCGGACACAACTGAGTGACTGAACTGAACTGAACTGAGTCTTCCTATCAATGAACATGGATCATTTTTACAATTGTTTAGTTCTTTATTTTTGTTTATCAGAGTTTTAGTTTTCCTCATAAAAGTTTTGCACTAATTTTGCTATATTTATACCTATGCACTTCAATTTTTGGATGCTATGGAAATGGTATTGTGTTTTTAATCTTAAATTCCTTGTTTTCATTGCTGTTGTATAAGAAAGCAATTGACTTTTGTCTCTTAACTTTATATCTTACTATGTTGCTATAATAATTGCTTATTAATTTCAGGAGTTTTTTGATCACCACTTTTGTATTTTCTACATAGATGTTCATGTCAGCTACGGTAAAAGGTAGTTCATTTCTTCCATCCCAGTCTGTATACCTCTTATTTCTCTTTTTTTCTATTGCATTAGCTAGAATTTCCAGTACATGCTGAAAAGGAGTGGTGAGAGAGATTAACTTTGCCTTGTACCTGATATTGCTAGAAAAACTTTGAATATTTCAGCATTAAGTACAGTTCCAGCTCTAAGCTTGTTATAGATAGTCTTCTTCAGGTTGATATTTTCCTCTATTATTGGTTTACTGAGAGTTTTTATCATGAATGAAAGTTGAATTTTATCAAATGATTTAAGCAGCTTTTGATATATTGTGTGATTTTTTTTGTTTGTTTGTTGATATGATGAGTTACATTAAATGATTTTCAAATATTGAACTAGTTTGTATACTCAGGCTTAATCCCACTTGTTTGTGCTATACAATTGTTCTGTATACATTGTTGAATTTTATCTGCTAATATGAGGTTGAAAATTTTCACATCTATTGTCATGAGTGATACTGGTCTGTAGTTTTAGCTTCTAGCTTCAATCTTTGTCTGGTTTTGGTATTCCCTCTGCTTTTGTTTTTTGAAAGAGACTAAAGAGAATTAGTACAATATTTCATAAATGTTTGTTAGAATTTGTCAGTAACTCCACCTGTGCCTGGTGCTTTCTGTTTTGGAAGCTTATTGATTAGCTTTTTGATTAAAGGAGATTTAGGCCTATTTGCATTACCTATTTCTTCTTGTGTGAGTTTTTTCAGTTGTTATTTTTCAAAGAATTGACACAGTTCATCTAATTTAACAAGTTTGTGGACTCAGAAATGCTTGTAATATTCCTTTAAATGTCCATTCGGTCAGTTGTTCTACCCCGTTTCACTTCTGGCCCCCTTTTTTCTCAGCATGGCTAAAGGCTAATCATTTTTATTGATCTTCTCAAAGAAGCAGCTTTTATTTCCTCATAGAGATAAAAGAATACTAATTTCAAACATCTCTTTTATACACTACTTTTGCTTTATATATCTAAAGTGTTATTATTAACACAAAATAAATGACAGTGTTATTGCTGACACTGAAAAAGGTGAAGTTCAGTGTTTCTTTCTATTCTCTCTGTTTTCTGTAGGCATATGTTTGCCACTCCTACTGTACAATCCAGGGTAACAAATGCAAAATAGTCTCAGGAGGACAAGTAGAATCCATGAAACAGGAACTTTTATTTGCATCTGAACAAATTGAGGACGGTGTTCAGTCTGGACATACATTCTCTAGACTAGCTAAATTTTACAGATATAACTGGAGGGGTCTCCCTGAAGCTATTTTGGATTCCATCACAAGGCAGTAATGGAGGCACTTGCAATTCTTTATTACTGAAAGAGAAGAAAATAATTCTCCCATCAAGCAGCAATATATACCTCCCTCATTCTGCAGCAGGTAATTTGAGACTGATGGAACAGAAGTAATATTAGGGACTGGCAGATATACTGAGTGTACCAGAAGGCCTCCTCATTTTTGTAACAGTTAGTGAGTCAATATTGGGGGTTTTAGGGGATGGATTTATTGGACTTGCATACTTCATTGAATGTGTGAAGAACAAGAAGTTTTCTACTATCAGCTTTATTCTTATGGGCTTAACTACTTCCAGAATTTGCCTGAGAGGGTTAATAACTACCGATGGATTTGTGAAGATTTTTTTGTCCAGAAATGTATTCCTCTGGTTACCTAATTGACTGTATTACTTACTCATGGGTAATTCTGAATCCATCAAGTGTCTTTTTTTGCCACCAGCCTCAGCATCTTCTATTTCCTGAAGATAGCCAATTTTTCCCACCACATTTTTCTCTGGTTGAGGAGTGACGTCAGAAAAAGGGTTCTTCCCCTTCTGATGGGATACTTGCTTATTTCATGGTTAGTTACTTTTCCCCTAACTATGAAGATAATTAGTGATACTAAAGAATAGGAGTGTAATCTTTTCAGTTGAAGTGCATAAAGGTGAATTCTTTAGAAACCAGATTTTGCTCAATCTTGCAACCCTTCCCATCTTCATGCTATGCCTGATTACATGTATCTTATTGCTCATTTCCCTTTGGAGGCACAACCAGAGGATGCTATTGAATGCCACAGGATTCAGAGACCTCAGCACAGAAGCACATATCAAAGCAATGAAAGTTTTGATATCTTTTATCATCCTTTTTATCTTGTATTTTATAGGCATTATCACAGAAATATGCACTACTATGTCAGAAAGCAATCTGTTGTTTATTTTTGGTCTGACCATCACCGCCCTCTATCCCTGGGGACACTCATTTATCCTAATTCTAGGAAACAACAAGCTAAAGCAAGTTTTTTTGAGGATATTGAAGCAATTAAAATGCTGGAAGAAAGAGAAGCTCCTCAGAACTCCTTGATGGGCTTAGGGAGAAATGGATGTTCCAAGAAAACAGTCTAGTGAAGAAATTCCTAAAGATCTCTTTCAACTTATACTACTTTCTTGCATTGGTTTTAACTGTGCTATTGAACATTACCAAAATCTTTCATAAAGGTTTTGACTATGTTTCAAGGAATTCCACTTTTCAAGGAGATTTTTATCCCACGCACAAATTGGGTGGCTCAGTCTGATTCTCTCTCTTGCAGTTCCTTCTTTCCACAGCCCCAAACCCCGGGGGGAGGGGGGGGGAATACCTGAAGAAAGTTATGATCAGCCTTAACACTTACAACATGGGAGTGAGAAGCAGATACAAAAGTGTTTCTCTTGAGTATGCATTTTTGTTTTTTCCAAGTGCATATTTTTAATTCTTTAAAAGATTGCTTTTATTTTTACTATTTGATTCCTAATCTTCTTTTTTTTAAAACTAATGCATAGGGGAAAGAGGGACAGAGCAATGATGAAATGAAATTTTCTATTTTTCAAACCCAGTGATTTTACATGAAGTTAGTCTTGAACTTATTTAAATTAAATTTTCAGTATGAAATTCTTAGGCTTTCTGGGTAGTACTGCATATGGGTCTATGCACATGTGCTCAGTTGTGTCTGAGTCTTTGTGACCCTGTTAACTGTAACTCACAAGGTTCCTCTGTCCATGGAATTTTCCAGGCGAGAAGACTGGAGTGGGTTGCCATTTCTTACTCCAAGCGATCTTCCCAACCTTGGGATAGAACCCATATCTACTGTGTCTCCTGTACTGGCAAGCAGATTCTTTACCACTGGCACCACCTGGGAAGCCCTATGGGTCAGTTCAGTTCAGTAGCTCAGTCGTGTCCAACTCTTTGTGACCCCATGAATTGCAGCAGGCCAGGCCTCCCTGTTCATCACTATCTCCCAGAGTTCACTCAAACTCACGTCCATCGAGTCAGTGATGACATCCAGCCATCTCATCCTCTGTTGTCCCCTTTTCCTCCAGCCCCCAACCCTCTCAGCATCAGGGTCATCTCCAATGAGTCAACTCTTCGCATGAGGTGGCCAAAGTACTGGAGTTTCAGCTTTAGCATCATTCCTTCCAAAGAAATCCCAGGGCTGATCTCCTTCAGAATGGACTGGTTGGATCTCCTTGCAGTCCAAGGGACTCTCAAGAGTCTTCTCCAACACCACAGTTCAAAATCAAATCCCTTATGATTATACAGTGGAAGTGAGAAATAGATTTAAGGGACTAGATCTGATAGACAGAGTGCCTGATGAACGATGGACTGAGGTTCATGACATTGTACGGGAGACAGGGATCAAGACCATCCCCATGGAAAAGAAATGCAAAAAAGCAAAGTGGCTGTCTGGGGAGGCCTTACAAATAGCTGTGAAAAGAAGAGAAGCGAAAAGCAAAGGAGAAAAGGCAAGATATAAGCATCTGAATGCAGAGTTCCAAAGAATAGCAAGGAGAGATTAGAAAGCCTTCCTCAGCGATCAATGCAAAGAAATAAAGGAAAACAACAAATGGGAAAGACTAGAGATCTCTTCAGGAAAATTAGAGACACCAGGTCCGTCTAGTCAAGGCTATAGTTTTTCCTGTGGTCATGTATGGATGTGAGAGTTGGACTGTGAAGAAGGGTGAGTGCCGAAGAATTGACACTTTTGAACTGTGGTGCTGGAAAAAACTCTTGAGAGTCCCTTGGACTGCAAGGAGATCCAACCGGTCCATTCTGAAGGAGATCAGTCTTGGGATTTCTTTGGAAGGAATGATGCTAAAGCTGAAATTCCAGTACTTTGGCCACCTCACGTGAAGAGTTGAGTCATTGGAAAAGACTCTGATGCTGGGAGGCACTGGGGGCAGGAGGAGAAGGGGATGACAGAGGATGAGATGGCTGGATGGCATCACGGACTCGATGGACTTGAGTCTGAGTGAACTCCGGGACATGGTGATGAATAGGGAGGCCTGGTGTGCTGCTATTCATGGGGTCACAAAGAGTCGGACACGACTGAGTGACTGAACTGAACCGAACTGAAGGGAACATTTCATGCAAAGATGGGCTCCATAAAAGACAGAAATGGTATGGACCTAACAGAAGCTGAAGATATTAAGAAGAGGTGACAAGAATACACAAAAGAACTGTACAAAAAAGATCTTCACAACCAAGATAATCACGATGGTGTGATCACTCACCTAGAGCCAGATATCGTGGAATATGAAGTCAAGTGGGCTTTAGAAAGCATCACTATAAACAAAGCTAGTGGAGGTGATGGCATTTCAGTTGAGCTCTTTCAAATCCTAAAAGATGATGCTGTGAAAGTGCTGCACTCAATATGCCAGCAAATTGGGAAAACTCAGCAGTGGTCACAGGACTGGAAAAGGTCAGTTTTCATTCCAATCCCAAAGAAAGGCAATGCCAAAAAATGCTCAAACTACCGCACAATTGCACTCATCTCACATGCTAGTAAAGTAATGCTCAAAATTCTCCAAGCCAGACTTCAGCAATATGTGAACTGTGAACTTCCAGATGTTCAAGCTGGTTTTAGAAAAGGCAGAGGAACCAGAGATCAAATTGTCAACATCCACTGTATGATCAAAAAAGCAAGAGAGTACCAGGAAAACATCTATTTCTGCTTTATTGACTAGGCAGTCTTTGACTGTGTGGATCACAATAAACTGTGGAAAATTCTGAAAGAGATGGGAATACCAGACCACGTGACCTGCCCTATGGTTCAATTCAGTTCAGTTCAGTCGCTCAGTCGTGTCCGACTCTGCGACCCTGTGGACTGTAGCCCACAGGCTCCTCTGTCCATAGGATACTCCAGGCAAGAATACTGGAGTGGGTTGCCATTTTCTTCTCCAGAGTGATTCAGTTCAGTTCAGCTCAGTCACTCAGTCGTGTCCGACTCTTTGTGACCCCATGAATAGCAGCATGCCAGGCCTCCCTGTCCATCACCAACTCCTGGAGTTCACTCAGATTCACATCCATCGAGTCGGTGATGCCATCCAGCCATCTCATCCTCGGTCGTCCCCTTCTCCTCCTGCCCCCAATCCTTCCCAGTATCACAGTCTTTTCCAATGAGTCAACTCTTCGCATGAGGTGGCCAAAGGACTGGAGTTTCAGCTTTAGCATTATTCCTTCCAAAGAAATCCCAGGGCTGATCTCCTTCAGAAAGACCAGTTGGATCTCCTTGCAGTCCAAGGGACTCTCAAGAGTCTTCTCCAATATCACAGTTCAAAAGCATCAATTCTTCAGTTCTCAGCCTTCTTCACAGTCCAACTCTCACATCCATACATGGCTACTGGAAAAACCATAGCCTTGACTAGACGGACCTTAGTCGGCAAAGTAATGTCTCTGCTTTTGAATATGCTATCTAGGTTGGTCATAACTTTTCTTCCAAGGAGTAAGCATCTTTTAATTTCATG
>SJYT01000350.1:0-30643 GCA_006410635.1 Cephalophus harveyi
TTTGTAGAAAAATCATGTTCAATGACACTGCTTTGAAATGTCATAATATATTTTTTCCCCTAGATTCACATGGATCTGGCCAATCTGAACTATATTAATGTCTTAAATTTCTTATTTCCCCATTCTAACATTTGCTCCAATTGCTAAATAGTGCCTGTATTCCTTTACACCAATTTGACAATGATTTTACCAATTTACTTCAGACAAAAACCCACTGGAGAAAAAGATGTTTTGTGCAGTTGAGTATCATTACCAGCCTGTGCTCAGACCATCCGCTTGGGACTGCACGTTTCTAGGAGGCCAGTGTCGCGCCCATTTAGAAAACTCTGTCACAGCCTGTAGAGCACCATGCAGATATATAACACAGACTTTCTGTAAGAAATGATGATGGCAACTAGAAATAGTCTCAAAGAATTCATCAAATGCCTTAGATGGTAAAATCAAAGCGAAAGCTTTTATGCACATCACATCCTTGTTTTCTAAAGAAATAACGAACCACCCCCCACCCCCCAGCAGTGTAAGGAACTACATAATTGTGTATATGGGGCTGCAGTGCTTATAGCAATGTGCTCCATCCAGATGGCAAATGGGATGATGGCAAAGCCAGGATGAGGAAGCAACTAATGATACTTCAAATAGCAAACCGCAAAGCAAATGCAAGCACAAATGACATACCCAAGACCAGACAATGGAGCACATGTCAAAGTCAGCTGCTTGGGATGGGGAGGAGGGGACAAAAATAAAAAGTAAATATGCCCTCCATAAACATAAATACAAATGCATGGCAGTACTTCAGGAGCACGCAGCGCTCTGCACATCAACCTCTGTTCCCCACGCCGGCCTCCAGCACTCCCTTGGTTTGAGCTCACTCAATAGGCAAGACCCCACAGACCACCCTCTGATCCAGAGGAAGAGATGGGCTCTTTATCTGTTGCATTAAACAGAAAACTCCCCCAAGAACAGTCACTTTTAACTCAGCAGGTAAGAAAGTTCTCATGATACATTGCAGTCTTAGGCATTCCATTTGTAAAGGCAGGGAAACCAGGCCAAGTATCTCCAGGTGAATGATACTCGGATCAAGACTCAGAACTTGCTGTGACCTCAGGCAGCCCTCTTTTCTCCACGGGAGAGGTGGGCTGTTAAAGACACCTGCCCTGTGGTGGGACTGGGACAACTTTTGGAATGTTGGCAGTACACAAATAGCTCTAAATTTAGGTAGAAATGCCAAGGTGCATAGAAGCAAATTATTAACCAGAACTTACAAGGATTGAAGACTTCTGCTCATGCTTTGATTAGAGGGTATCTATCTGCATTTCTAGCTGCTGCTGTCTGATAAAGGGGAGGAAGGGAGCCTTTCAAAATTGCCTGGACAAAAGTTTGAGATAATGCTCTTCGAACAGACACAATGCCCTCGCTGAATTATACAACCACTGCTGTCCTTGTCGGTGCTTCTGGAACTGCTGATACAAGCTGTAAGAAACTTCTCATCACAAATGAACATTTCTGGCCCTAGCCTATTTGTCCAGACAATCTGCCAGCCGATCAAAGCTAGGCTTTCTGTGAACATGGACAAGATGGCAACAGGACATCGGGAATTCCTTTTCTCCCTTTTCCTTGCTCACCCTTCCCTCTTCAAAGTCGCAGGTGTTTTGTCTAAAGGATCATAGAGATCCCAGTGACTCAGTTTCCACCTTGCTGTTGTCTTTTCTTTCACTGGCTGTTCATTTATGACTCTCGGCCAGGGAGCACTTTCAGGAAAAGATACCGTACTGCAGAACGATGCTCTCTTGACATTGAAGACTGGAATCTACACCAATGTTCTGTAACAACTCATTTTAATGTTTGCCTACTTGTCTTAATTTATTTTTTATTTCTGATTCTCAATGTACTCGAGACAGAGGGAGGCTTGCTTCAGCTCAGGGAGACATGCCGCAAATCTAGCTGAGACCACAGATGGTGTGGGCTGGCCTGACTGCCTCCTCTTCAGGCTCGGAGTGGCGATTGGTATGCAGCACATAACCCACATGCTCATCAAGATTGTTCAAGGAAGAGGTTCAGGACGCACAAAAGCACCGCCGCCGAATTATTCTTGTTTATGGCAGGAGAGGGCTCACTTCAGATCAAGACAGGAGTATATTAACAAAGAAATAAGCCTTGAAAATTTCTTTTTTTTTTTTTTTTACCGCAAATCTAGCTGAGACCACAGATGGTGTGGGCTGGCCTGACTGCCTCCTCTTCAGGCTCGGAGTGGCGATTGGTATGCAGCACATAACCCACATGCTCATCAAGATTGTTCAAGGAAGAGGTTCAGGACGCACAAAAGCACCGCCGCCGAATTATTCTTGTTTATGGCAGGAGAGGGCTCACTTCAGATCAAGACAGGAGTATATTAACAAAGAAATAAGCCTTGAAAATTTCTTTTTTTTTTTTTTTTTGCCTTTGAATTTCTGAAAAAAGCCTGGTATATGCTTGCTGATCAGTGTTGAGGTATATTTCCAGGTTGGGCCAAGAGGCAGATTTGCTGTGAATTAATATTCACTGCTCTTTCCAGACTCAGTCCTGAGAAGATTGTTAATTCTTCTAGGTGGCCATAGATCACTAAGTTGTGAGATTAAAGGTACGTGGACTCTTGGCTGCACATTCCTTTGATGAGCTACTGTCAGACTTTTGGTCTGAGAATCCATAAGGAAAATCCTTCCTACTAAAACCGCAGTCAGGGATCTATCACACCTCAAGGAGGAAGGCCCTGCAGTGTCCTTCCCAAGCCTGGGTCAGAGTGTCCTGCACCAGCGCCTTCCAGGGGGGTGAAACTGAGACACGGGGCTCTGGTGCAGTCACCGCTTTCCATGTGTGACTGACTCCCCACAATGAACCTACCCCAAGCACCTGCCAGGCCTGCCTCAGATCTCCATTTGCTCTCTTCCTATGGATTGAATACAGAAGTATTGGGCTTCCCTGGTGGCTCAGTGGTAAAGAGTCCACCTGCCACTGCAGGAGACGTGGGTTTGATCCCTAAGTTAGGAAGATCTGCTGGAGAAGGAAATGGCAGCCCACTCCAGTATTCTTGCCCGGGGATTTCCCTGGGCAGAGGAGCCTGGCAGACTATAGTCCATGGAGTCGCAAAGAGTCAGATACCACTGAATGACCAACAACAAATGCATCACCTTTACTAGATTTGGAGATGGAGACAAATCTGGGAGGCATCATGAAGACTCACACCCAAGCTGACTGTTTCACGAGACTGTGACCTGCCTGCTCCCTCCTCTGACTTTCCGATGATTCTTCCTGGCTTTTGTCTGAATTAACTGATTGCTTTAGCTTCGGTTCCCCAGGTGGCTCAGTGGTAAAGAATCCACTTGCCACTGAAGGAGACTCGGGTTCCATCTCTGGATTGGAAAGATCCCCTGAAGAAGAAAATGGCAACACACTCCAATATTCTTGCCTGGGAAAGAATTTCCAGGCCTCCTTATCCCTTACTCTCTTAGCTGCAAAAGACGGCTTTGTGTTAGTACACTTGGTAAACAGACCTCCTTGGAATCACCAGGGACTTACCCCTGAGTTTGTCCTGGCAGGAAGCAATGGGCAGCACTTTGATCAGTTTGCCCTGATCAGAAGCACTCGGTCTGATCAGACAAAGGGAGACGTGTCCTTGTGTTTGCGTGTGAAAGGCAAGTCAGAGGTTATGTCACTTGGCCCTCCTATTTTATAAGCAAAGGAAGTGAGACAGGAACAGAGAACAAAGCGGGTGCAGGCGACTTAAGCTCAGGAAGCCTCCAGTCCAGTGGTCTTCAACCATGAGCAATCTGCCCCCATGGAGCTCTTAGAAATGTCTGGGGAGACAGCTCAGAGTCCTCGAGACTGGGCAGGGGTTGCACTGGCATCCAGGGCACAGAAGTCAGGGTGGCCGTGACAGCCTAAACGCGCAGGCAGGCCCACACCTGAGAAGAGTCACTCAGTCCAGGAGCCAGCAGCGCTAAAGTTGGAAAACCTGTTCTGGTCCACTGAGGCAACAGAAAACCAACAGACAAGGATGGAATAAAAAGGGCAAACTTAGCATTATGCATTTTGGAAACTTAGGACAATGGGTGTCCTTAATAGCGAAGACAAGGGGACTACACTTATGTGATGTCAAGGAAACCTCGCATTTACTAGGCACGGGGACCCACCCCCCGGGTCTTGCCTCTGCCTGGCATTGCCACAGCACAAGCTCTGGGCATGGTCTGGTCACCCGGGCTCTGAGTACGCAGCAGAGGAGACACGCGCTTGTGAGTGAACTTGCATTTATCCTGAGACCATAAACCAGGTTGCCATATTAGGAAGGAGTATAGGAAGGCATGGCAACCCACTCCAGTTTTCTTGCCTGGAGAATCCCATGGACATAGGAGCTTAGCAGGCTATAGTCCATGGGGTCGCAAAGAGCTGGACACGACTGAAGCAACTTAGCACGCACCTAGTGTTTTGCGAAGGGCCTTGGCTTGAAGTCTGGAGGGGTGGCTCTTTCCCCAGCTCAGTGGCGAGTTCTTCACATGTCCTGGATCAACCAATGTCACCCCCATCTTGGGGTTCAGATTCCTCTTTGTCTTCCTTGATTAATGTGATGGTGACTTTTACTTCAAAGGTGGCAGCGTCCGGCTTTGAGAATGTACAGGATTTTATTTCCTTTCCGCTGCCCTTCTCCCAGCCCTGACTCAAGTGGGAAACAAGCTGTGTACAAAGATTTCCTTTTATGAACTGGGTGCTGCCAGGAAGGCTAAGTGAGAGATGCAGAGGCTGATGGACCACATCCCCGATGGGGGAAAAAGCACAGGGCAGAGGCAGTGGCCCTGGGTCCACCAGTCCTCCTGGGGCAGAATCCTGACTCCTGCCACTTATCACCTTCACACTACCAGGCAGGTGTGAATCCTCTCCAGCCCTAAGTTTTCTCATCTGTGACGCGGGTGTCATAACAATGATTTCTACTGGCGTGTTTGTGTCAGAGAAAAGGGAGCTAACACAATTATGCAGAAAGTTTTCAGGACAGCCCCTAAGTAGGATCTAGGTCNCTTCACACTACCAGGCAGGTGTGAATCCTCTCCAGCCCTAAGTTTTCTCATCTGTGACGCGGGTGTCATAACAATGATTTCTACTGGCGTGTTTGTGTCAGAGAAAAGGGAGCTAACACAATTATGCAGAAAGTTTTCAGGACAGCCCCTAAGTAGGATCTAGGTCACGGGCTTACCCATATGACCTGCTTTCTGGGTTAAATGTTCGGAGTATTATTGTCCGCACTGAGTCAGGAGGTCTGCTCTGCGTGGAGATGAGAATACTGAACAGCGTTTGAGGTAATACATTTAAATTCTATGTGAATGAGAAAAGAACACACAAATATGTTCTAACCCCGGCAGAATACTGCTGTGCCATTTACAATATGACAGTAAAAACAAATGAGTCGCCTGTTGGCACAATGGCAGGTTTCTCTGTCTATTCGAGTCCCGTGTGTCCCTCCACTGTGGTTTAGGTGAAAACTCAACATCCCCCAGCAAATATAGTTCTGTCTCTTTGGTGGCTTTCCGAGGCCTTCCTCCCTGCAGCCTCTGCCTCCCAGAGGTCACTTGGTGAGTGTCCCTGAGTTATCTCGGGCAGGGCTCTCTTGCACCCCAGCACTCTCATTAGCCCTCTCTGTTTCAACAGCTCTGAGGCCCCATCTAACTCCCAGGAGAGAGGGTACCACTTCACTTGAGTGGTTCTTGCCCATGTGGGGCTCCCTTTAAACTCAGGGGCACCGCCTCCTTCTGCAAACCTTGAACGTAGGTGACTTCCTTGCCTATGCTGGGAGGGTCCCCTATAAAATACAGTGAATGCCAGGGGAGGGTTTCTGCTTTTGTTTTCAGGTTTGTTTGGGGGGTACAGGGAAGACCTGATGAGTGATATTGGGGTCTACCATTTCTTAGGAAAAAGTACTGGTATCTGATTAGAGTGCTACCTGTGATTGACACCTGTTAATAACCTGGAAGAAAGGGAGAGGATGCTGATGCTGTTGGCCGAAGCTATCTACGACTCTGTTTTTCATCAGCTTTGTCACTCAAGGGCAGTGATGGATATTATTTTTTTTCTTAAGATGTTGTTATAGATCTACAGACACTGGGCTGGGGAAATTGTCCTGCACATCCACCTTCATGACGGATTTGTGGAAATACATTGACAAGCTTGCATATAATATTCAAATAATGCATTTATCAACTTTTATTGCCCTAGTTTTGATATGGTGACAAGCATCTTGATGACAAAGCTATTTGCTCCTTATATTAATCCTAGGAGTATAGTTTCATTCCAGTATTTTTTTAATTGTATTTTATACTTAAAAAAAAATGAATAAGTCTCAGACCTTTTGACATTCTAATTCATGGACTCCTGGCCAAAAAGTGTGTGCATGTGGGGTTGGGGGTGGAATCCTAGAAGAAGAAACAGAGTATCTCATCTCACGTAGAAAACCAGGTTGAATGCAAAGACATAAAAATGAATTTTGACCTTAAAAAGGAGTTACTCTGATGCTGAGTATATAACAGAAAAGAAATGAATTCAAAATGAGTAAAATCAAGAGAAAATACTTTAAAATACAACAGAATGAGTCTTGTTTTTTCCTAAATCAGAAAAACATCACACAATTCTCTAGATGTGGACCAAAAGAGTTGTCTTTTAGGAATTTTATTTTCTTAGAGGAAAAAAAGGAGACTGGAATTTTTTTTTTGGAATAAAAAGTGTCCCAGGAGCAGATCTGAGACAAGCTGTGTTTGCCTTATTATTATTATTATTTTTTTTTTTCACAGATCAAGGTCCTCAGGTGCAGCAGGTCCTGGCTAGAGAGGAGGAGGAAGCTTTTTCTCTGCTGCTGGCTGTGGTTCAGCATCACCTCCCGCCCTTCCACAGAGCACATCACCCCGTCACCAGCATCTCAGGAGAAGGGCAAGCATCTAGGAGAGCCAAGGGCAAGTGAGCGAAAGGACACTCAAGAACTCCTTAATTATTCAAGGCTCGAGGAAGCGAGGACTGTCATCCACCTGCCCTTTGGGGGACTTCACTGTGTCAGCCTCAGCCAGCAGCCCCTGAGGAAACATGCTGCGACATAAGTCTTCCCTCCTCCATGCCAGACTGGGGCGGATTCCAGGATTTACAATTCCCACCAGCAGCTTCTCGGCAATTACAAAATGGAGATGCCCCTTTCATCCTCCAGATCTCCTGGCTAAATTGAAAACACACCAAATGCATTTTTAAGCCTCATTTGAAGCCCAGTGACAACACTCACTCTGCTCCCAGTCACCAGCAGAAAAGAGGTCCCTTTTACTCAGTCTGCCCAGAGCTAAACTGGATGGGTATAAAAAATATTTTCTTTTTTTTTACAGTTCTTTTGCTTGCCTTGTTGTGGGTTCATGTTGCCTTTTTTTTTTTTTTTTTTTTTAATTTCTTGGGATTACTTTTGAAATGGATTGGAGATTTTTCAGAAAACAAAATTCATTATAAGAATCACTTAAACCAATTGATCACACTCTCTGTTTGCCTACAGCCTCATTTTAGACCCGAGGATTCTGAGCAGGATAGAGAGGAACAGGGAAGAAGGAGAGAAGAATAACAGAGGTGCTTTTGTGCTGTGTGCAAGCGCACTCTTATTTATTTCACAACCACTGGGGTCGAGGGAGCGGACACATCAGATTTTATCCTACTCAAGGAAGTGAAGCCTGGGGGTCCCGCAGAGCCAGAGCAAAAACCCAGATTTTCTAAATCACAGTCTGTGGCCCTTCTCACAATAAGACAGAAAGGTAGCTGAAGAAGACACAGGAAACCCAAACTGAGGTTCAAGGCAAATGCTAGCAACTGATCCCTTGCTCTCTTAAAGGGTAAGGCGATTCCACTAATGACTGAGGGCAAAGAGTACACTGACCCTAAATAAATGGAGTTTTTCTCAGTTGTCCTGCCTCAGATAAGAAGTATTTGTGACTCTCTTCCCCGGAGTATGAATATTATCATTCAGTTTAGTGCTCTGGCCTCTGAGCTTCAGACACATATACGATTCTTTCCTGATTAGCATAGAAATAAATACGCTGACCCTTTCTAAAATACATTTTTTAAAACCTTTTTTTAAAAAATGTATGAGCATTTTAGGCCAAGTTGTGTTGTTTGTAGCATTTAGGCACATGTTTGGGCAGAGGCCACGATACACCCTACAGTCTACACAAGCTCCCCTCTGCTTTCATCAGATAAAAAGGATAATAATTCTTGACTGACGAATGCTGAAGAATTTGCAGGTAGCCTTACATCCTGTTGTTTACAGAGAGCTCTCAAGACAGACTCACTGACT
This sequence comes from Cephalophus harveyi, assembly GCA_006410635.1. NCBI lineage: Eukaryota > Metazoa > Chordata > Mammalia > Artiodactyla > Bovidae > Cephalophus > Cephalophus harveyi. Next base: position 8,333 of record SJYT01000350.1, read on the forward strand.
GTGGTCACAGCAGGATCTCCTGTGTGAACAGCTCATGGGACCTGCAGTTGTTGGAGGTGCCCCAACTGAACTCCTGCACACCCCCCAGCTCCTCCCTTCACCCCCGCAACCTCACCCAGTGGGAATAGGATCTTTCCAGGTGCTCTGACCAAAATCTTGTGGTTCTTATGACTTGCTTTCTCACATCTCACTCTCTGTCCATAGCAAGTTCTGCCAGCTCTGTTTGAGATGGATCCAGAACCTTTCCACACTCCTTACCTTCACTGCTACCATCTCAGACTGAAACATGGTTTCCCATCTCTCTTCCTGCTTTGCCTCCAAGTCTATTCTTTTTTTCCCCAGCTGCACCAAGAGGCTTGTGGGATTTAAGTTCCCCAATCAAGGGGTGAACCAGGCCCCCAGCAGTGAAAGCACAGAGCCCTCACCAAAGGAGGAATTCCCTGCAACTCTGGTGTTGAGGTGATCTGGCTTTAAATGATCACTCTTGTCCAAGCCTATTTTAACTCAAGGCCAGCATGATCTTTTAAACATGTGAGCCAGATCACCTCAACACTTACAACAGTAATACGTGGTCTGCCTGCTCCCTCTCACCCTCGACATAACATTTTACAAGATATCAAATCCACAACGACAGAAAATTGCTTCTATTTCTTTTACCACCATATACCCAGGGAAAAGAATCATACTTGGCATGAAATAGGAGCTAAATAAATACTTGTGGGATGAACGAATAAGGAGGTGGAGTCGAGAGCCTTGAAAGCTGGGTAGGGAGTGTTGGACGGAGAAATGAACCGGGTAGAGAATATTAAGGTGCTCTGGTGCACGTTAAACAAGACATTCCTCCCCTTTTGTGATTTCTTAGAACTGAATACAACTTGAAAGTGCTTGCAGGTCATGCTTCCTGTCAGTCCGTGTGCCTTTGACTTGACTTTCTTCAAAGGCTAAATCATGGAGAAAGTGAAGTGAAAGTGAAAGTCGCTCAGGCATGTCTGAGTCTTTGTAACCCCATGGAGTACAAATTCTCCAGGCCAGAATACTGGGTAGCCTTTCCCTTCTCCAGGGGATCTTCCCAACCCAGGGATCGAATCCAGGTCTCCTGCATTGCAGGCAGATTCTTTACCAGCTGAGCCACAAGGGAAGCCCAAGAACACTGGAGTGGGTAGCCTATCCTTTCAGTTAATCTTTGATGCTAAGGTACTTGCATGTCACTGGGTGGGAGGTCAAAGAACATCCTGGAACATGCCCACCCTGACAGGTGCTCATATACCTGTCACCCACTTGTCTGCAGCTACTTGATCCACAGCCCAGCTCTGAGCCCACCCAGACAGGTCACCTGCTGCGCCAACCCCAGCCATGAGTGGAATTACTGTCTCAGAGAGCCCACTGCCCGCCAGGTCACAGTGCAGGGAGGGCAGATGCACCACGCCTGGCAGGGTTTGTGCTGAGCCCTTTGCAGATCCAGCTGATAGTGAAAGTGAAGTCGCTCAGTCATGTCTGACTCTTAGCGACCCCATGGACTGCAGCCTACCAGGCTCCTCTGTCCATGGGATTTTCCAGGCAAGAGTACTGGAGTGGGGTGCCATTGCCTTCTCTGAGGTTACAAAGCCCTGAGGGGGCCTGGGAAAGTGACCTCCCTGGGGACAGACTTTCAATGCCAGAATTGCTACCTTGCAGCCGTCCTGAGAACAGAGCCATTTGAGGTCGAAGGTGGTAAAAAGCGAGAGTTTTGTTAAGTGTCTGCCTGAGCCTCCGAGACCTCAGAAACTCATGCTCTGTATCACTTTGAGAAATATCCCATTTCCCACTAAAATTCAGGGACAAAAACAGCCTCTTGTGGTGGCTGAAGACTAAGGGACTCCACATTTAGCTGAATTGTCACAGTATTCCAATATCTGTAAGTACATTTTAATACACTTTTGAATTTAGAGAAAACATAACATCTCTCATATGCATTTACCCAGATTCCCTAGTTGTTAATGTTTTGCCCAATTTTCTTTATTATTTGTGCTACATACTTGCTTTATTGTATTTTTATTTATACTTGAAAATAAATGTGAACTACTGTGCCCATTCACCCCTAGAATACTTTGGTGTTTATTTCCTAAAATGAGAATTTTTTTTTTTTTACTTAATCACAGAACAACTTTCAAAATCAAAATTTTAGCATTAACATAGTTCTACTGTCTAATTTATAATGTATATGCAAATTTAATCAGTTTTTTCAATAATATCCTCCTGGTTCTCAGGAGCAAATCTAAAAGCATTCATCACATTTAACTGTCAAGTGCCTTCAGTCTGCCCAAATCTGGGACTTTTCCCCAAGCTTCTTTCTTCCAAAGAGTAATGATTTTTAAGATGCAGGCCAGTTAACCTGTAGTGTGTTAGCCACTAAGTCTTGTCCAGCTCTTTGTGACCCCATGGACTGCAGCCAGTCAGGCTCCTCTGTCCATGAGATTCCCCAGGTGAGAATATTGGAGTGGGTTGCCATTCCCCTCTCCAGGGGATCTCCCTGAAACCAAGGATCAAACCTAGGTCTCCTGCATTGCAGGTGGATTCTTTACAGTCTGAGCCACCAGGGAAGTTATCCTGAAGAATGGTTCCTAATTTAATCACCCTGATGAGCTCTCATTTTATACACAAATGATGCATTAGGGGCAAGAATATGTAGATGTGTCCTGCTCCCCGCTCAGTGTGTCTCAGCATGAAGGTATGTGGGGTACAGGTGTGACTCTTTCCTGGTGACTTCCACTATTCAATGACTTGGTTAACGTGTGGCCTGGCAACTTTCTATTCTGCCAGGTTAATGTTCTCCTTTCTTTGTAGTTCATAAGTAATTGTGGGAAGATACTTTAAAACTATTTAGAACCACAAAGACGTGATATTATGCAGTATTGTCTTTGACATTTCACTAAGCAAAGCATTGTCTAGGTCCATCTGCACTGCAGCAAATGGCAGAGTTTCATTCTTTCTTACGGCTGAGCAATATTCCATTATACACACACACACAAACATACACACACACACCACATCTCTATCTGTCTGTCTGTTGATGGGCACTTGAGTTTCTTCCATACCTTGGCTCTCATTAGCGGTGCTCCGGTGAACATTGGGGTGCATGTTGTTTTATTCTACATTTTTAGTTAAAACTAAATTTTGAGATTTTTCCTGTTCATTGATGTATTAATTTATTCATTAATTCATTCTGTTTAATTCCAAACAAACTCACTGACTTTATTTTACTCAGTGGATTATAATCTATTATTTATGTTATAATTTGTTAAGTACTCTTTTTTTATTTTGATGATCAAATTGTCCCAGATTGTCCAATGGGAGCCTCTTCAAGCTGTCTCCTGTGTCATTTTCATCATTTCCATTGTTTTGGGGGTCCTTCTTGTGGTGCATGAAGATGCTCTAGGCTCATTTTCTGCACCCCAGGCCTGGAGCCATCCACATCAGTGAGGACTGTAGGGTGTTTTAGAGTAGCTTGTATAAGCTCTTCACCACCTGGTAGATCTCCTTAACTTGAAAGATTCAGACTTCTGGTTTCTTTTAAAAAGATCCTGGAATGAAACAGAGTTGCCACTGACCTTTTCCATGACCATGGTCCTCAGTTCAGTTCAGTTCAGTTCAGTCGCTCAGTCCTGTCCGACTCTTTGCGACCCCATGAATCACAGCACACCAGACCTCCCTGTCCATCCCCAACTCCTGGAGTTCACTCAGACTCACATCCATCGAGTCATTGATGCCATCCAGCCATCTCATCCTCTGTCGTCCCCTTCTTCTCCTGCCCCCAATCCCTCCTAGCATCAGAGTCTTTTCCAATGAGTCAACTCTTCACATGAGGTGGCCAAAGTACTGGAGTTTCAGCTTTAGCATCATTCCTTCCAAAGAAATCCCAGGGCTGATCTCCCTCAGAATGGACTGGTTGGATCTCCTTGTAGTCCAAGGGACTCTCAGGAGTCTTCTCCAACACCACAGTTCAAAAGCATCAATTCTTCGGTGCTCAGCTTTCTTCACAGTCCAACTCTCACATCCATACATGACCACAGGAAAAACCATAGCCTTGTAGACGGACCTTTGTTGGGAAAGTAAAGGAGTACCATGGTCCTAGGGGACTCCAAAAAGAACTGAGCCCCATCTCACATGACAATCTCCCTTCTTTTATCCATCCATATATCCATCCACTTAGAGCACAGTCTGCTCCTAATTTAAGCAATTTCTGTAGCTTCATTGTTCTTCAATTTTTGTTTTACTTCTTTTATGCCCTTCCTCCCTACCTGTATACTTGTTTCTAGCACAGATTACTTTTTGACATCATGCTCACATGAGAAGTAACTTGACCAGATAACTGCTCAGGTGAGAGCCTGATCTTAAGCCTAGCATGTGGGCACACACTAGATAATTCACCTTGTCATTGGGCTCAGAGTGGCCAGTCTGATAATCAGTTTCAAAGTCAAATGTGACTATTACCATTTGCAGAAAATAAAAATGCAAGCAATATACGACCACAGTGGAATCCTAAGCTGGAGGAAGCACTTGGTTCAGAATGACTCTTGAATAAATGTGGTAACTGCAATAATCACAGACTGTATAAAAGCATCACTGGAAAGTTCTCCAGGACTTTATCAAATGGAGTCTACAAATAATATGCAAAATATAAGTGTTTCCAGAAAGGAACTGGTGTTGTCCACGTGCTCCCATCCCTGGAGAGCTGGAAGGCAGCCGGATGTTGATGGGGGCTTTGTTTTCCACTCAAGTCTATGGGACGCAGGTGAAAACACTCCTGGAAAGAACCATGTTGCAGCCTGAGCCCTTGCTCCCCCGTTAGCTACTGGGATTTGGGTAACAATGCTGGATTAAACCCGTGCCTGCCTTTGCTATTATCTCTGGAAGCGGGCTGTGGCTTCTGTCTCTTCCTTTAAGATACCTGTTCTCCTCAAAGCCCACATCCGACATATCCCTGGCTTTGCTCACATCATCAGAGCTGAAGGGAGGCTCCTGTGAGGGGAAGTCTATCCTCTCAGACTCAGGGTCCAGGGCTGGAGCCAGGGCATTTCGTTTGCTTAACAGTGAGAGAAATGCACAAGACTCGTTATCAGCATCAGGTGGCTTTTCCATGGCGTTTACCCGGTAGCTTTGATTGAAGCAGACAGGGGACTGGAGAGGAGGGGGAAGAGACGACCTCTATACTGTCTTGTGGCCACAGAGGCAGGATGGAGAGAGGGGAGCTTGACTGCAGGAACTGAAGGGGCTGGAAAGCAGGGATGGGAGGAGGAGTGGGCTCTGGGGTCCTCATGGCCTCTGTCTGTGCACAAGATGCTCCCTTCTCATGTAAAATGCCGCTTGACCACGTCAAAAACCAGTCTTCATCCCTAGCCCACTCTGTGTCTGAGCACAGGACCCCTCCTCGCTCTGCCAGTGGCTCTGTCCCTAGAGCAGTGAGGAGGGGAGGCAGAAGGCGGCTGGGTGGTCCTGGGCCCTACCTCTCCCCCACCACCAAGTGCTTGCTGGCAACGAGGCATCCAGCAAAGTGGCCTCCCACACAGACCCGGGTGAGGATGCAATCCAGTAACGACCCTCTGCTGAGAAAATGGCTGGTCTTGTTTTTAATTCAAGTATTAAAATAGCTGTTGTCTGGCCACGAGCAGCAACATTGGCCTCGTGGGCCCAAGGAGGCTGAAATTCAACTTGGGGCTCTGAACAGTCCTATCCCTTGGATGATCCCTCTGTTAGAGGCCGAGTGGGCATATAGCTATCACATCACGCCACAGCTTGGCGAGGGTTTATCAGCATCAGCTCAGGCAACTTCTAGCACCGCTGTGCCCCAGGCCCTGGAAAAATGACTGGTCACTCCAGCCAAGCCTGAGATGACCAGACTGGACGGGATACTCCAGAACCAAGGCCCAGGTAGTCCAGGATCTCTGCTTCCTCAGAGGTCCCTGTGCCCTCAGTCAGCAGAGGCCCAGGTCTCTACATGTCCATATCCTCAAAGAGAAATCTGGAAGTGCACTACTTTCTCTCCCTGATGCGCAAGAAACAATGTTATCAGTATCAGCCTGGCCAGGGCACCAGCGGGGGATGGGCAACTATTCCTTCACTCAGCTGTTTCTTCAGTAAAACAAGAGTTGAACCTTTTTGAGCACTCCCCATGGGACGCTGGCACCCCACTCCAGTACTCTTGCCTGGAAAATCCCATGGACGGAGGAACCTGGTGGGCTGCAGTCCATGGGGTCGCTAAGAGTCGGACATGACTGAGCGACTTCACTTTCACTTCTCACTTTCATGCATTGGAGAAGGAAATGGCAATTCACTCCAGTGTTCTTGTCTGGAGAATCCCAGGGACGGGGGAGCCTGGTGGGCTACTGTCTATGGGGTCGCTCAGAGTCGGACACGACTGAAGTGACTTAGCAGCAGCATGGGAAGCAGGCAGTGTTCTAAGTGTATTATAAGAATCTATTAACTTGATCCTTACCACTCTGGAAGGTAAACATTACCTGCACACTTGATAAAGTGAAGTGTGCAAAGGTTAAAGAAGACACACAAGGACATCCACCCAGTACATCTTAAGCAGGAAGAGAGTCTTTCTCTCAAAGGATGAAATCAGAGTTCAGAGAAGGGTGAATCATTTTGCAGCATCACTTGTCATTCTGATCTGCCTCAAACTCTCAGGCTTTGGTCATTCTACTGTAGCCACGCACACCCAGGAGTTGTCCCAGTGGCCACGGAACACTGTCCATGTGAGTGGGAGGGCAAGGCGACACCATTTCTGCACAAAATGGGTTTTGCAGGTCATCCTGCTGGTTAGTAACAACTAGAGAGCAGGTGTCCTGACTTCTGATTCGATTCTTTTTTTTAATATAAACTTATTTATTTTAATGGAGGCTAATTACAGTATTGTACTGGTTTTGCCATACATCAACATGAATCCGCTCAAAATATGAGCTTTGAGCTCTGCCTGTCTTTCCAGGCTGGAGGCCTCTTTGTTGCTATTGGCTTCCTAGGATTCCCATGCATTCAGCATAGCTGGGTGGTGGGATAGTCTGGGTGTCGAGATAGTCTGTCTCTGGACCAGAGCTTCCAACTATTCATTCAAGGCAGATGCTCACCCCCAACATTACTCCTGTAACCGCCCACACTTTCACTAATCCATCAAACAAGCCCACCCCTCTGTATTCATTCATATGTGCCATTTAAGGACCACGCGGCAGCATTTCAGTTAATCTCTAACTACAGAGCGAAGTTTCCTCTGGTTGATAGAAACTTTCTAAAAAGACTTCTCCACTTGGTGAAATCATCAAATTACGTAACCACCCACACTTTCACTAATCCATCAAACAAGCCCTCCTCTCTGTATTCATTCATATGTGCCATTTAATGACCACGCGGCAGCATTTCAGTTAATCTCTAACTACAGAGCGAAGTTTCCTCTGGTTGGTAGAAACTTTCTAAAAAGACTTCTCCACTTGGTGAAATCATCAAATTCCAGGATCTTTTCTCATCTTCCCCTTCAGTGAAGGCATCCAGCAAAGTGGCCTCCCACACAGACCCGGGTGAGGATGCAATCCAGTAACGACCCTCTGCTGAGAAAATGGCTAGTCTTGTTTTTAATTCAAGTATTAAAATAGCTGTTATCTGGCCACGAGCAGCAGCATTGGCCTCGTGGGCCCAAGGAGGCTGAAATTCAAAGTGAGGCTCTGAACAGTCCTATCCCCTGGATGATCCCTCTGTTAGAGGCTGAGTGGGCATATAGCTATNCCTCTGCTGAGAAAATGGCTAGTCTTGTTTTTAATTCAAGTATTAAAATAGCTGTTATCTGGCCACGAGCAGCAGCATTGGCCTCGTGGGCCCAAGGAGGCTGAAATTCAAAGTGAGGCTCTGAACAGTCCTATCCCCTGGATGATCCCTCTGTTAGAGGCTGAGTGGGCATATAGCTATCACATCACGCCACAGCTTGGCGAGGGTTTATCAGCATCAGCTCAGGCAACTTCTAGCACCGCTGTGCCCCAGGCCCTGGAAGAATGACTGGTCACTCCAGCCAAGCCTGAGATGACCAGACTGGACGGGACACTCCAGAGGCAAGGCCCAGGTAGTCCAGGATCTCTGCTTCCTCAGAGGTCCCTGTGCCTGAACTCAGTCAGCAGAGGCCCAGGTCTCTACATGTCCATGTCCTCAAAGAGAAATCTGGAACTGCACTGCTTTCTCTCCCTGATGCGCAAGAAACAATGTTATCAGTATCAGCCTGGCCAGGGCACCAGCAGGGGATGGGCAACTATTCCTTCACTCAGCTGTTTCTTCAGTAAAACAAGAGTTGAACCTTTTTGAGCACTCCCCATGGGACGCTGCACCCCACTCCAGTACTCTTGCCTGGAAAATCCCATGGACGGAGGATCCTGGTGGGCTGCAGTCCATGGGGTCGCTAAGGGTCGGACACGACTGAGCGACTTCACTTTCACTTCTCACTTTCATGCACTGGAGAAGGACATGGCAACCCACTCCAGTGTTCTTGCCTGGAGAATCCCAGGGACGGGGGAGCCTGGTGGGCTACCGTCTATGGGGTCTCACAGAGTCGGACACGACTGAAGCGACTTAGCAGCAGCAGCAGCATGGGACGCAGGCAGTGTTCTAAGTGTATTATAAGAATCTACTAACTTGATCCTTACCACTCTGGAAGGTAAACATTACCTCCACACTTGATAAAGTGAAGTGTGCAAAGGTTAAGGAAGACACACAAGGACATCCACCCAGTACATCTTAAGCAGGAAGAGAGTCTTTCTCTCAAAGGATGAAATCAGAGTTCAGAGAAGGGTGAATCATTTTGCAGCATCACTTGTCATTCTGATCTGCCTCAAACTCTCAGGCTTTGGTCATTCTACTGTAGCCACGCACACCCAGGAGTTGTCCCAGTGGCCACGGAACACTGTCCATGTGAGTGGGAGGGCAAGGCGACACCATCTCTGCACAAAATGGGTTTTGCAGGTCATCCTGCTGGTTCATAATAACTAGAGAGCAGGCGTCCTGACTTCTGATTCGATTCTTTTTTTTAATATAAACTTATTTATTTTAATTGGAGGCTAATTACAGTATTGTACTGGTTTTGCCATTCATCAACATGAATCCGCTCAAAATATGAGCTTTGAGCTCTGCCTGTCTTTCCAGGCTGGAGGCCTCTTTGTTGCTATTGGCTTCCTAGGATTCCCATGCATTCAGCATAGCTGGGTGGTGGGATAGTCTGGGTGTCGAGATAGTCTGTCTCTGGACCAGAGCTTCCAACTATTCATTCAAGGCAGATGCTCACCCCCAACATTACTCCTGTAACCGCCCACACTTTCACTAATCCATCAAACAAGCCCACCCCTCTGTATTCATTCATATGTGCCATTTAAGGACCACGCGGCAGCATTTCAGTTAATCTCTAACTACAGAGCGAAGTTTCCTCTGGTTGATAGAAACTTTCTAAAAAGACTTCTCCACTTGGTGAAATCATCAAATTCCAGGATCTTTTCTCATCTTCCCCTTCAGTGAGAGCCTGGTGGGGTGGGGGTGGGGTGGGGGGTGGTTAATAGTTAATAGGTAACACCTGGGTGGGCGTGGCAGGAGTTCTGAGGCAAAGTCAGCAAGAAGCAATCACCTGTTGTATCTGCCTGTCACCCCTCGCATGATTGCATTCTTACCCCCAAGCTGGTGAGATTGGGGGAAAGTTCACATATTTTAGATTGCACTTACCTAAACCTATTAAGTTACACTGGTAAAGCTTATTTGTTTCTGGCCTACTCATTCCAGGCCCTTGGGATCTGCCTGCATATTTTCCAGATGAATACCATATTATTTCTCAACAAATCTTTTAAGACTTAAAAATTTTGAGATTAAAAAGATCTATGTGAGTATAAATATTTAATAAAAGGAGTCTCAGAAAAATGCCCCAAAGAACTTCTAATGCTAACATTTTCATTTTCAGGGACATGTGATCGTGTTCAATCTTATTTTGTTTTGATCCTTAGAAATTATAAAATGCCAGTGTCATTGCCTTATGATCATTTTACAGCTCTATTTCTTGACATAGGGTCTGCTCAAATGCTCATTTGGAGATCCCCATTGTCAAAGCTCCATATCCTCATATTTATCCATACAACATTTGCAAAAGCAATTTGGAACTAGCACAGCTATTATTCCTGGTAATAGTTGAGATAATCCTAGTGGATTATAGCGAACCATCCTTGCTCATGGTGATATTTTTAAAGCGAGTGTGTATGGAGGTAATTGTCCCAGCATGAACAGAGCGCAGCTGACTGGCTGCCCTGACCTTGGTGTCTGTCCTCTTGGGCCCTTGGTTCCTATCCACAGAAGGAGGGCAGGGCAGCACCATTTCTGCACATAATGGGTTTTGCAGGTCATCCTGCCAGTTAGGGACAACTAGAGAGTGGGTGTCCTGACTTTGGATTCAATTTTTGAGCTCAGAATATGAGCTTTGAGCTCTGCCTGTCTTTCCTGGCAGGAGGCCTCTTTGTTGCTGTTGGCTTACTAGGTTGATCGCATTTCTGTGCATTCAGCATAACTGGGTGGTGGGCCTCCTGGAGTGGTGGTGGGGGCCCATCAGAACTGGGCGGGGAGGGGGGGTGGCTTTCTGTCCATGTGGACTTGCCTCCCTCACTGTGTTCTCTGCCCTAGCTTGACACAGCCCTGATTTACCCAGCCAGCCACCTGCTGTTCCTCAGAGGGTCCTGGCATCTCTCAGCCACACTCCAGAAAAGCCCAGGTCTGCCAACAGACCCACTTCTAAAGGTAAATGAGAAATCAGTGTCTCTCATCCACAGTGATGACTTGGCGGGAGGCTCGACTCTGCCATGGCTTTCTAACCACTGACCAGCAAGATGTTCTTCCATTTTCCAGCTGCTTTCTTCCCTATCAGGTACTTAAATTGTCTTTTCATTTGGAAATCACTAGCAAAGTGCCATCTAAAACACTGTGAAGAAGATGTTCTATAATTTTCCTAGAGGCTTCTTAAAGCAGAAATTATGTTTCTCCATGACCTCCTCCTAAGAAGTGAACTGGAAAAAAATATTTCAATCTGTAGAATCAATTTTCCCTCAGACCAGTGTGTACACTGTGACAACCTCAAGGACACGGGTTTGAAGGACTTTCTCCCAGGACATCATTCAGGAAGACATTCCCTCAATTCCAGATACTCGATTGATTATATGGTTTGGGATCAGCCAGCTCGTTCGGGTCACAGATGATTCTTGCCCTTGCAATACCCTTGTATTTTGCAGGCTTTAAAAGATTTTGGAAAGATCCTGAATATTAAACAGACAGAGAGCAGCTTGGAGATATTCTCATGCTAGAGACCACATCCTTGTTCATCAAGGTCTCTTTGTGATTTACTCAGACGTGTATCTGCCGGGCACTCTTTTTATTGTTTGCCCAGGTGGAAATGATAGCACATATACACACAAAAACCAAACCAAAACAAAGCAAAACCTTTGCTTTTAAGATTTAAACATGGTTTGTGCTCTAACCAAGGGCAGCAGCCTCTGTGAATGAGGCAGTTCTGGAAGGGGTCCCTGCCTCCCACCTCCAAAGCCGCTTTATCAAGGGCCATCTGGTCAGCGCCGCATGAGGAGGGGCAGCACCAGGGCCCAGATGGATGGGCTCTTGAAGAGCTCTTTAAAAATTTGGGCACCCACCCCCTGAGTCGCCATATGCCAAAAGGTCATCTCAATCCTGTGGCAGCCTTCTGGTTTCCTCTCTGCGGTTTCTCATTTGGAGTCAGCACCCTGGAGCTTTCTAGGGTTGCAGGCTTTTAATTAATGCACTAGTACCCTCCTTCTAAGCACTAATATCTTTGATAGCATGCTATCTCATCTGAGTTTTCAGAAAATAAAACCCAGAGGCGGAGTGGACCACACTGAGTGGTCTCTGCCAGAGGAACGCAAAGAGGCTCCCAAGGCTCAGTCGGTTCACATCCCAGGTTCCCAATGTGGTCCCTGCCCCCCAACAAAGATGTTCACCACAGCTCCCCGCCTTCAAGGCACAGAACATGTCTTATCTCGGCTCTGCAGGTGAGTAACCCAAAGGTTTAAGGCAATCAGATGGGAGGAATTGCAAAAAGGAGAATGTGGATCAGAAGGAGTATTAGCTCATTTCTCCCCAATACTTACAGCGCCCTCAAGGAAGAAAGAAGACCTTTGAAGGAAGAGTGTGGGTTCTCTGATTCTCTTAAAGGCCAGTGTTTCCTGAAGGCAGGATTAAACACTGGGCACACGCAGCCCACCTCGGCCCTAGTCCTCCCACCCTGGGCTCTCTGTGCAAAGCCTTAACAGAGGGAGGCTAGTGTGAAGCCTGGAGTCCAATGGTGCCCCTACCCAGGGCTCTGGGCCTCTCCACGGCTGATCCACTTCATCCCAGGGTCCATGCGCCTGTGCCGAGTGGCAGGTGAAGGAACCTCTGGCTGGCGACTTGCTGTTCAAGGCACACACTGCACTGACACCCTTTGACAGAGCGGGAAGCTCATTAAAGCCTGACATTTGCTGAGCATCCCCCGGGGCAAAGGTCCCCGTTCCAATCACGGCACCCACCGCGGGCCCAGCAGGCAGCCTGGCGGCACTGAGACTGCGCTGTCACGGGTCCCACCACCTCCTGTGGCCCGGAAGGGCCTCCTCGGAGCCCGCCCCATCCCGAGGCAGCATCCTCTCCTCAGCTGTCCCCCGGCATCTCCTGCACACCAGGAACTCCGCCTGCATTCTGCTCAAGCCCAGCATGGAAACCTGAGTAATCCTCCCATTCTATTCCCGTGGCCCTGGCCATCCCCAGGAACCAGGAGACCCCAGAGGAAGCAAGGTCATCCCCATCACATACCTGGGCACACCTGGATATACTGGGCAGTTGTCTCTGCCTAGACCCGCTGTGGGCCGGGGAGTGATGGGAATAAGAGCACTGACGTCCAGAGGTCTGCGTTCCTTATGACCCTGAGCAGTCTCCGCGAATGGGAGGTGGTAACCACTGGGGATGTAGCCACTGGCTATGTTCACAGTCCCCAGAGGCACGGTGAGGAGCAGCTTCTTTCTGAATGTTTGGGATGGGTGTCGAGAGCATCCTGCTCCAGGGGGCTAATTCTCAGGCCGGCACAAGGTTCAGTTTATATATTTTAAAAGTCCACAGTGTATCCACCGTTCCCCAGTGAAATAAGCCCTGGCCCTGGTTTATCTGTGATTAATGGTGCAGAGCCACCCCCAGTGTCCCTGAGTTCTACCCCCAAAACTCTTCATCACTCAGCCTCTTCCTCGCGCTCTCCACTCCACCAGCACTGTGCAAACACTGACAGCCTCTGAGTCGGCTAGGTGTGTGCTCAGTCGGGTCTGACTCTGCAACCCTATGGATCATAGCCCGCCAGGCTCCTCTGTCCATGGGATTCTCTAGGCAAGAATAGTGGAGTCAGTTGGCCTGCCTTCCTCCAGGGGATCTTCCTGACCCAGGATTCGAAGCCGCATCTCTTGCTTCTACTGCATTGGCGGCATGTTCTTTACCGTTAGCACCAGCTGGCCAGGTATTCACATTTTAACCCTCATTTTCACCAAGTTCTGCAAGGTATTTATACTATGACCTGGTCATACTCCCTTAATATTTTTATGTATGAGCTACATAGAGAAAAATACAGAGGGCAGTGGGCAAATACTCATATACCCACCATGTTTTTAAATCACGTTTTCCATTTCACCCCTTCTGCTGCTTCATAAATTTTTAAAGAATGAAAACCTTACAGATAGATTGGAAGCTTTCTATGAGCCTGCCCCCTAATCATACAGAGCACTGCTACGCTGAAGGCGATGTGTTCACGTGTGCATGTTCTCTTTTCACAGTGAGGCGGTGAGATGCTGGGTGTCCTCACCCAGCTAAATGGAGGACCTGGGATGGTTTCTTCCTGGATTTCCAGGTGGTGGTGGACACATGAAGGAGGTTCACAGAAGGTGGGAAAGGGGGAAAAAAAGGATGCAAAATGATCATTAAAACAGAGAATGTCTCCAAGAGCCGCAGGTAAGGACAGACGTGGTTCTTTTGCATTCCCTGCTCCGGCAGGAAAGTGACTGGACTGAGCCTTGAAGCGGCTTCGGTGTCTTCACGGGACTTCTGACCCTGCTGGCACGTCTTTTTCTATATCTAAACTTTCTCTAGAATATGATAGTCTCAGTGAAGCCAGGAAACAAAGATAACCTTGAGCTGGCCTTTGATGTGACTCTTTCTCTCCTTCAATCAATTTTATATTTGAGTTTCTAAGCTCACAGGCGTCTTGGCATGTCCAGCAGTGAACATTCTTCAAATTCCCCAGTCATTTCAAACATTATTCTAAGGTTTTAAGATCCAACCATTTGGCAACTTTTTTGTATATCTGTCAAACATGATATTACAGGTCCTCAGCCAGTGTCACAGAGCCATACTTCCTTTGAAGGAAAAAATGAGTCAAAATTCATTCATTTAAGAAGTATGTAACAGTTATCTACAATATGCAGGCTTGTGCCCATAGTGGGGATGAGACTGTGAACAAGACAATCTCTGTCCTCATAACACTTATAAACTATTCAAAGGAAAAAAAAAAAAAAGAATACCCAAATAGTACAGTGTATCTTACTGAAATGGAAGTTCTATGCAAGTGTCAAGAAAAGGCACCTAGAGTAAACACAAGAGACAGAACCCCCAAACAAGCCCTCAGGGACGGGATGGGCTGGGAGATGTTGGCCAGGAGAAGCGTGCTGCCTGGACTTGCTGCTTGCGCAGTGTGAGTAACCGTCAGTCCCCAAGAGCACGGAACAACTCATTCCCCTTGAATTTTTCCAGAAACCCCGTCAGCTCTGCTCTCTGTGCCCTGACTCCTGATACTTTGACACCAGGCTTCTCATTCCTCCGTCTCCAGTGTCTCATGGTGACTACAGGATGTCGCAGCATGGTGAGGACCGATAGGATGGAGAAAGGAGTGGAGAATGCCATCCCTGCAGGCGTGCCCAGACGCCCCCATGAGGGTGATCTCTACATGCTGGACTCATCCTGACTCTTGCCTTGCAGACTCAACCTGAAGGAGCTGGCACGTACTTTTCTCAGCCTCCCCATCCCTTTCAAATACCAAAAGTACAAGACAGGAAAAGGAAGGGAAACACTCCATAGAGGATGGTTCCTTCGATTCCTTTTAAAGTCAGTTTTCCTGTACTGTTCTCTAGACTAAGCTCTCTGCTCCCTGCAGTGAGCTGCTCCCTCTTGCGGAGGGCATGGCTCAGACTCCCCAGTGCTGTAATCCTGGCAGAGAAGAGAACCGTAGAGGGAGTTTGTTGTTATTCTTTTCAACTAATAGTGCTGAAAAAGCTGCATATCCATATGCACAATAATGAACTTCAAACCCTATCTCATATGACATACAGAAATTCAAATGGACTGTAGACAGAAAAACAAAACTTTACACTCCAAACTTTTAGAAGCATCCATAAAAGCAAAATTGATAAATTGGACTTTATTACAATTAAAACTGTCCTTTGACAGACACTTGAGGGATTGAAAAGATAGCTAAATACTAGTAGAAAAACATTTGCAGATATCATATAGTTATTAAAGCGCTTATATCCAGAGATATGTAAGAACTCTCACAATTCAATTATAAGGGAAGAAACAGCCCAGTTTAAAAGCTGGTGAAATATTTGAAAAGCACTTCACCAAAGAAGATATACTGATGGCCAAGAAGCACGCAAACGGATGCCTAGCATCATTAGTTGTTAGGGGAAATAAATTAAAACCACAATGAGGAACCACTGCACATTTATTCAAAGGGCTAAAATTAAGGAGACTGATTATATCTACTGACTGCAAGGATGTGGAGGAACCGGAATTCTCTGTGCCCTTGGTGGGAAATGTAAAATGATACATCTTTGGAAAGTAGCTTTGCAGTTTCTTAAAAAGTTAAACATACCCTGGCTATAAATGATCCACTTTTTCCTCTCCTAGGTATTTGCCCAAAATAAATGAAGGTACATGTTAATGAAGACTTGCACATAAATGTTCCTTTCAACTTTATTTCTAAGAGCTCCAAACTGAAAGCAGCCCAAATATTGATCAACTGGTGAACAGATAACCCAACTGTGATACATCTCTGATGTGGAATACTATTTGGCAATAAAAGGGATGACATATTGACATACACATTTGGCTAAATCTCAAAATAATTTTGATGAATGATGGAAACCAAGAAAGAGAGTATATTCTCTATGATGCCATTTATAAAAAAAATATTGAAAGTATAAAGCAATCTATGTGATAGAAAGCTGATCAGTGGTGCCCTAGGGTGGAGAAGAGGATCCCAAAGGGAAACGACAAAACTTGTGGGAGTTCTGTGACCTTTATGTTGCTGGTGATGGTTGGTGGATGTATATATTTGCTATAATTTGTCAAGCTGTACTGTTTAAATATGTGTGGCTTCTTGTATATCCATTATATTTCAGTTCAGTTGCTCAGTCATGTCTGACTCTTTGCAACCCCATCAAGTGTAGCACGCCAGGCCTCCCTTTCCATCGCCAACTCCCAGAGTTTACTCAAACTCATGTCCGTTGAGTTGGTGATGCCATCCAACCATCTCATCCTCTGTCGTCCCCTTCTCCTCCTGCCTTCTATCTTTCCCAGCATCAGGGTCTTTTCCACTGAGTCAGTTCTTCGCATCAGGTAGCTAAAGTATTGGAGTTTCAGTCCTTCCAATGAATATTCAGGATTGATTTCCTTTATATTTCAATAAAACTGTAAACAAAATGAAACACTGGCCCCAGAGAGCTGAGACGCCTATGAAAGGGATGATTTCAGTGAGCCCAGACTCTTGCATCTTCCCCTACATAGAAAAGCGCTAAGTCCCTTAACTTGGGATATCTGGTTTTCTTTTGTTAACAATAACCGTTTCATGTTCCAGCTACCTGCCCTTGGTTGCAAAACTCCTGTATATCCTGAGCTCCTCCCTCACCTCCTTGGAGCATTCTCTCAGGGTTACTTGAGATGCTGCCTCTCAGGCTTGAAATCCTAAATTCCTGCCAATTAAAATTTAGCTCTCAGACTTTAAAAATGGTCCACATTAAAAAAAATTTTTTTTTAAATCATAACTCTCAAAACAAACAAACAAAAAAACCCAAACCCCCCAAGAACAAAACAAAAAATAACATAAAAACAGACCATGAAGCAACCCAATGGGATTTGCACTGGGTTCCCAGAGACGGAGGAGCCTGGTGGGCTGCCGTCTATGTGGTTGCACAAAGTCAGACACGACTGAAGCGACTTAGCGGCAGCAGCCGCATAAGGGTGGGAAATGGGGGAGGGCAGGGCTATAGAGACTAGACACACAGGTACCTGGGCCAGCCACAGGGCTGGGGATAGTGGGGCTGGAGATTTTAGGACCAGCAATAAGGACTGCCACTTTGGCAGAACTCTGGGAGGGCTTAGAACAAACGTCGGGGAAGTCAGAAAGTTTATTTCAGGTGGCCTGGCGGCTATCAACTCAGAAATTAAAATTCTGCTGGCAAAGCCGGTCCAACATGCCAGGCCAGGAAGTTCTCTGCTTGGTTAAGACTCAGCAGGCGGGGCCCCCAAACCTTGCCTGTGCTAATCAGGGCTGCCCGAGTCCTCTGCTCTGTGCCCCTCCTCCGGCTCTGACATCATCCTCAGGTGGCCCCAGCCCTGGGGGTAGTGGGGGGAGCCTGCTTTGGAAGCAGGGTCCTGATTGTGCAATCAGAGATAATTGGCTTCTAGTCTGGTCTGCTTCTCCTCCGGCCCAGCCGGGAAAAGCTGCTTCCTTTGTTTTTAGTGCCACGCTCCTCACTGTCAGCTGCGGCCCATTTTCGTCTCCTCCTCCGTCCTCCTGCATCTTCTCTCCCCGACTCCACGTAGCTCTCCGCTTGGATCCGGGCTGCTGACCATCCAGTTTCCCCGCCTGGCCCTCTGCCTCTCCGTGGACAGCGTGTCCTCACAGGGCCCCTCCAGAGGGCTGCTGGTCACCCTCGGAGACCCTGCCCCCTTCTGCTGTCTTCCCTGGGCAAGACGGTGGCTCCCTTCTGTTCCCCTTGAAGGGCAGTACCAGAGCACCTCTTGCTCCAGACTATTTAAAAATCTATCCCCCTGTTTTCTCTTACCAGAAGGTCAGCTTCCTGTGGGCTAGCCTTACATTAGCTCCTGTCTAAGCCCCAAGAGCCTTGAATCATTGAAAATGTCACTAGGCTTTGGGCAGAATCCTAAGTAAAGCAGAACTACTCATTCAGAAAAGAAAAAAAAAAAAAAGATGAGAAAAAGAAGCCGGGGCTGCAGTGACTTTACACATCAATAAGACATATGTATGAAGCTGTTTGAGTTGTTAATGATACACTGTGAACATCCAATACCGCTGGGGACAAAGCACCTTACTCACCACTAATGAATACGATACGCAGAATGGGAGATGGCTCCCAACCCTTTTCAGCCGCCTTTGATAATACAGCTGCTGCACCAGCCCCGCCGCAGAATGAAAACCTCCACCTGAATTGTATCAACGCAAATCACAGGCGCTGCCTGCAGCCTAACGTGTTATAGCTTATCTGTTGGACCAACACAAAGATACCCTATTATCAGCCTTGTGCACCTAACTATTATTAATAATAAGCCCCCCCCAGGCCTTTTACTGTCCCCTTGAGACCTCCCAAATCCTGATCACACAACCAGCCCCTCAGCCCACCAACTTCCCCTGTGCAGACTTAACTAGGAGAAGGAGCCCCAAATAGGCCTGAGGGTCTAGGAAATGAAAGCCACATAATCACACAAGGATGCTCTTCTGTGGCGAGCTGCAGTCCCCTGAAGAGACCTCTCCTGGGAGTCCTGGGAGGATGTGTGGAGGTGCACCTGCCTCCCTGCACTTGTTCCTTGGGGCGGCAGAAGCAGGAGGAAGAGGAAGGCTGGGTGGCTCCCCATGGGACCCACTCTCAGCTCTGTGTTCCTGTTCTACCCTACCAGCTCCTAAGCCTCTGTTCTGATGCATCTCCCATGTCTGCTCCAGCCTGGTCCTCTGCTGTCTTTGCTCCACTGGGCACCCAGTGAAATGTCACCAAGACAAAGGAAGATGACACAACATCCTGCTATTAGCATGGCTCAGGTCACCTGGGCTGGGAGGGTGCAGAGAGCCCCTAGCGCTGGATGGGCAGAGACCAACAAGCAAGCATCTCTGGCTCCTAGCTGTGTGCTTAATCTCGCTTTCCTTTAGCTGGATTTTCTACGGTATTGCTCCTGTTTCCAGACCCACCTTCATTTCCTGCATCTCGTTCCAACTGCACATTTGACCAAAATGTACCAATTCTCTCCCTTGATTGAATAACAGCCTCATGTTCATTTTAGAATCAAGTGAAATATACAGAACTGCACAATCTCTAGCAGGAAACTTCTGGAAGAACTGCTCTGAGAGGGGTTGCTCTCATCAGCCAGCCTGACTCGCTGTGACTCGTTTTCCTCCTGGTTAGGGAACAGCACCCAAGACCCGTGTTTAATAGTCGTTCAGGCTTCCCAGGTGGCGCTAGTGATCAAGAATCTGCCTGCCAATGCAGGAGACAAAGAGATGTGCATTTGACCCCTGGGTTGGGAGGAAAACATGGCAATCCACTCCAGTATTCTTGCCTGGAGAAGCCCATGGACAGAGGGGCCTGTAAGGCTTCAGTTCATACGGCTGCACAGAGTAAGACCCAACTGAAGCAACTTAGTATGCATGCACGCACGCACACGCTATTCATAATAATATTCATAACAACAAATGGCAACTGAAGGGCTATTTACCCTGCTTGCTACTGAGGGCCTCAGGGCGGGCGCAGTGGCTTTATGACTAATAAAGCCGTTGTCTGGTCTGCAGCTGGTTGACCAGAAGTCAACCCCATGCCCCTATTCCCATGCTATTTTCCCTTCCACAGCATTAGAGGCGGTCGTGGTATTACCCTCTTGCCTTCCACAGCTGTGCTCTTTCCTAACAGCTGGAAGAGACCAGGCTCAGTGTCCAGAGGGAAGAATGGCTTTCCTCTCATGTGTGGAAACACTCTGCTAAGGTGATCCCTACCCAGTCACCCAGTCAAATTTTCTACGTGGCAGATCACCAGCAGTGCCCTCATAATTCCCGCAACAACTCAGGGGACAGAACATATTGGTGGTGTCCAGTCTTTCAGTCGTGTCCGACTCTTTGCGACCCCATGGGCTACAGCACACCAGCCTTCCCCGTCCTCCACTATCTCCCAGAGTTTGCTCAAACTCATATCCATTTGAGTCGGTGATCCCATCTGACCATCTCATCCTCTGTCATTCCCTTCTCCTTCTGTCTTCAGTCTTTGCCAGCATCATCCAATGAGTTGGCTTTGCATATCAGGTGGCTAAAGTACTGGAGTTTAAGCTTTAGCATCAGTCCTTCCATTGAATATTCAAGGTTGATTTCTTTTAGGATTGACTGGTCTGACCTCCTTACTGTCCAAAGGACTCTCAAGAGTCTTCTCCAATGCCACAGTTTGAAAGCATCAATTCTTCAGGGCAATAGGGCTCCCAAAATACAGATGCAAAGACAGCCCTGCAGAGCTAACGGCCCGGTAGACCACAGCAGGGCCTATGCCCTCCTCCTCAGCCATCCTTCTCCTTTTTCTACTCTGCTGACTCCCTCTACCCCTATTGTCTCTGCAAATAGCAACACCAAACACAGACTCCTTTTTTACTTAGGAAAAAAAATTGAAGAATAAGTTATCTTCAAACTTCAAGAGAAACAGAGGTAAGCAGAATGTAATTACCCAAGCTGGAGGTGTGCCATCCACAGCAGCTGCAGAATTCCACGGTGGGACACAAAAGCAATATTGACCAAGAAATATCATGTTACCCTTTGCAGGCCCATTCTGAGAGTCTGCTTCTCACCCGTATTTATTCAGGAGACCTAAGAGTCTATCCACTTAGGGATGAGAAACTCATTCCAACACCTGCCGATGCACAGGACTATGGTGTCTGAGGCTGAGCGGAGGAGACAGGTGAGAAGAATTTGTCCTGCACACAGTAAGATGGGTGTGGTTTCTCTGGGGAAGGGAAAGAGGATAAAGGAGAGAGGGGTAGGGGACTCATACATTGGAAAATACATCAGAAATGTAGGGTGTGACTTGATTTTGAAGGACCTAGAATGTGTAGGCTTTAGGTATTGGTTAAGGAAACCCTGTGTGTGTGTGTGTGCATGAGTGCACAGTTGGTGCAGAGGATGATATTTTGTGGGGGTGGCTCAGGGGATATCATTTTTTAGCAAAAGAGAATGGTCATCAGAAACCTGCCTTTACAAAGGCAACCTATTTTGGGAAAACAATTATAACTGATGCCCTCAAAAATTTGCATATTTCCAAGACCAAAAAGGCCAAAAATACCATTAATGTGAGGGATGATTTTGTCACACTAGTTTAGGGCCCATTTAACAACAGGAAGCTTTTTTTGTGGAAATGTTCCAAAAAAGAGAGAGAGAGAGAATTACTTTTTACAGAGCATTTGGTTGAGCCTCTCTTGGAAAATGTTTCTAATTCTTGACTTTTCCTAATGAGTTCAAGCTTGATCAACTATTCTGTCTGAAAAAAGCATTTACTCTTTGGGGCTGGTAAGGATGCTTCTTTGGGATAAATGGTGTTCTTACACTGTTTATTCATTTATTTTTTTAAAACTCTACTTAAAATTGAGGTTTACATTACTCTGGAATTTGCTGAAATCCAGAGAACAATAATTCAACCCTTTTGCTATTAAATATGCTGGTATGTTTTGCTTTTTTGTTTGTTTTACATAAGGAGAGTTGCGTTCATGCGTGCTAAGTCATTTCAGTCCTGTCTGACTCTTTGAGAGCCAATGGACTGTAACCCACCAGGCTCCTCTGTCCATGGGATTCTCCAGACAAGAATATTGGAGTGGGTTGCCATGCCCTCCTCCAGGGGATCTTCCTTACCCAGGGATCAAACCCACATCTCTTATGTCTCCTGCATTGGCAGGTGGGTTCTTTACCACTAGTGCCACTTGGGAAGCCCAAGAAGGGTTGAAAGATGAAGAAAAGGTGTATCAAGGAGTTGCAGATGTCTTCCACCAATTAGGAGCTTTGTCAGAGTGAATACAATGCTGGCTTTGATCCCTGCCAGATTCCTAGCACTGAGCTCTGTGTGTCCCCAGTTCCCATTTCCTGCTGCTGTGTGAACCCTCTCTGAACTCCACGGGGGCATGAAAGAGGCCCCAGTCCTGGTCTGCAGGGAGGCACACTGCAGCATCGCATTCTACCCCCCCCCACCCCCCCCCCCGCCGCAGGGA
>SJYT01000350.1:31567-83862 GCA_006410635.1 Cephalophus harveyi
GCAGCTTCACATTCTCCCTCTCCCCTCCCCCCAGGGAAAAGACCAAGCATGCACTCATTTCCTGTTCCTCCCCTTTCCACTGAGGGTGAAGTTTCACATTTTAGCAGCAAACTGCACTTTCTAGCAACATCAGAAGCTCTTAGCATGCCAGAAAAATCGACCTCCATTTAAAGTGGGAACAGTCTGGAGAGGTTTGCAAATAGCCAGTTAAATGCACCAGGCAGTTAAAACACAGATTCTTTCGCAGAATCCTCTGTAGTAAAGTGGGCTTCCTTGGTGGTCAGTGGTAAAGAACCCTCCTGCCAATGCAGGAGACACGAGAGATGTGGGTTCGATCCCTGAATCAGGAAGATCCCCTGGAGGAGGGCATGGCAACCCTCTCCAGTTTTCTTGCCTGGAGAATCCCATGGACAGAGGAGCCTGGTGGGCTACATTCCACGGGGTTGCAAAGAGTCAGACATGACCGAAGCAACTTAGCAGACACACATGGTCTTGCTACAGTAATAATTAAGCAATATCTGAAAACAATGAAACAAAATAGTTCCCCTTCTATGAGAGTTTGCTGAGGGTAGAGACAGCATCATATCCATCCTTGCGTGAATCAGCAGCATCGGTGGTCCTGTCAGCACGCACGGGATTCACTGTGTGCCACGTTATAGTAATTAATCGAAGCCTCACACCAGCCTAATGAGGTGCAGGCTCTATTGCTATTCTCAACGTATGACTGAGGTCACTTGGTGTTGACCAGCAAGAGGTAGAGCTGGAATTTGAACCCAATGTATCTGACTCCAGAACACAGGCTTTTCTGAAAGAGCCCTGCAGAGGTACTTGTTGAAGACAGAGATGTTAAGAAGCAGGTTGGCTTTGAAATAGGAATGGTTAATTAGAAGAGGTGAGGCAGGTTAGGTGGATTCTTTAATGGGAGCTTCTGATATTTTAGAGCCTGTGGGAGTGGGGATGTGACTGCTATTGGTCTGATTTCCCATGTGAATGTCGGCTAGAGTTTTCAGGGACATGAGCGGGATGAAGGCTCTTCTCACTGATCAGTCAAGGTCAGCCTTTTATATATTCTATACAAATGAAATAATGGAGAGCAGATGTGATTCTCCTGAGGTGACCGGGGGAGTCTCAGCAAGAAGGAAAAGAGGAAACAGCGTCAGATAAAAGCAAGAATGTGTGAACTTGAGACGCTGTCCTGGGAAGCACGATCTCATGACTCCAGGAGGGGGCAGGGCGGGGGGGTGGCGCGGCAGGAAGAGTGGTCTCCATCCTGGGCTGGCCTCTGCCCCAGCATCATCCACTCTTGCCTGTGTATCCAGCCCCACAGAATGCACACGTTCTTCTCTCCCTTGCTCTCCTGCATCCTTTGGACCAGGTCCTGTGTACATAGTACTGGATCCAAAAAGTATTCAGATGGTACTGGACAACACAGCCTTCCTCTGGGTTCCTTGGTCCTCTCTTGACAAGGACTACCCCAGCCCTCCTGAAGCCCTGGCCTTCTTGTCTCTTGCAGACCTCGACACGGTGACTCCGTGTCTTTCCCCAGTCCCACTTTTCCTAGGCTCTGCTTGAGTGCATATGACCCATCTTCATCATCTCTGCTTCTTCTCCTCCCCGTGTTTCTCACCACACCCCCTTAGCTGTCCAGCTGTTGTAACCACTACTCCAAGTCCCTAACATTAGAGGACTGAGTGGGTTAGAGCCCACACTCTGACTCTTGTGCTCAGACTCAGCCCACCAGGCTCCTCCATCCATGGGATTCCCCAGCCAAGAATATTGGAGTTGGTTGCCACTTCCTGCTCCAGAGGATCTTCCCGACCCAGGGATAGAATCTGTATCTCTTGTGTCTCCTGCATAAGCAAGTGGATTCTTTGCCACTAGCACCACCTGGGAAGCCACTGACTCTTGTTAGAGCAATTAAATAATAATCATAGTACAGACCACATGGAGTGACTGATAAGATTATACCGTCACATATTGAGTAAACTCTCCATAAGCAGTAGTTATTAGTATTATTAATATTGCTTTTCTCTAGTTTCACCTCTGTCCCAATCCATCATGCCCTCTACCAGAAGAACAATTTCTCAACATGATGTTCTGCCAACACAGCTTCACTAAGTCAAACCACAAAGGTTTCCAAAATGTTGAATAAATAAAAACTCTGCAGCCCGGCACTCAGTATCTTCTTGTTAAGTCCCTGCATCTAAGCATCTTTCTTCAGCTCTGATCAGAACGATTGGTCCATGGCTCCCAGGACCTGTGTCAGTGCCAACACGGCTGCCTGCAAAGCTTCGGACGGGAGCCTAGACCCGCTCAAAGCAGCCAGACCCGACTGGAGCTTCTTTAACTTCCTCTGATCCTGTTTTGGGGTGTCCCAGGTGGCGCTTGTGGTAAAGAACCCACCTGCCAATCCAGGAGATGCAGGAGACATGGATTAGATCCCTGGGTCGGGAAGATTCCCTGTAGGAGGCCATGGCAACCCACTACAGTATTCACATTTTATCTTTTTGTTAGTATTGCTCACTTAATGCTATCTACCCACTGTCCTTTTTTATTTTTATCTCTAGGCTATAAAACTGTAAATGTCTGGGATTTGGTTTTACTCACATCTGTCACCCTGTCCATACACAGCACACAGTAGGCTCTGGACGATCTTTGTTAAATATAAGTGATCCTTGTCTCTACTGAAAACTTAAGTGGTTGATGACCCAAGCAGAGCTGTGAAGGAGGTATGGAAGGGAGAAGCGGGTGAGCGTAGCAGAGAGAGCTGTTGATAGAGGCAATCTGATGGCTCAAGCCACCGACCAAGCCCTTTTCCTCCATGACTGTCTGTCTGTACGACACAGCCAGGCAGAAACCACTAGAGTCTTTTCACACTCCTGGACCATCCATCCTTCAACATGGATATGACTGTGAAGCCAGGCACGAGTCACGTCAGCTCCTGTGCTCAGACGTGGTCGGGGGCACATGTCAGCCACGTGGGTACTGAACATCTCCTCCATGGGGTGGCCTAAGCAGATGAGTCTGACTACAGAGCACAGCTAGTCTTGGAGGCATGCCTGGAGGAGGATGGCCCAGCCTATCTATGTGCCAGACAGAATGACGGATGACATTTGAGCAGTGACCTATAGTGGCTGGGCTAGGGATGGTCTCGCTGGTCACCAGGCCCATTTCTCCCTGCAGGGCTCACACAGTACACACTGTAAAGCTCCTTCCACTGAGAACACTGTCCATGATTTTCCCGGGTAGAATGTGGTCAGGATAACATGTGATTCCAGGCCGAGCTCTCTCTCCCGCCCTCTGTGGTCAGATGGCCAATGGGGCCTTGAAGTGCTCAGATCTGCAGGCTGCCAACTGCACCACGTAGAATCAGAGTAACTAATACACTGTTGAAAGCACTTGCCCAAATCTCATCTCTGCTGAACCCCAGAGTAAATGTGGCATAAAGCAGGGATGAAGGCCCCTATGCTCTTCCTTGTGAGGAAAGGGACGTTCAGGCGACCTGGCCTGAATCCTACAACTGGAAGCTGGGAGTGACCATGTGCTTATCTGTCCACGTTGCCACACTCCATCTCCTAAGGATGGAAACTGCTCTTGGCCACTGTTGCTGTTATTTTCTCCCCGAGACGGACACATTCTTCCTCTGCGGCACTGCCTGCCACTCCGTCTTATATACCACGTCGTTGCTCTTCTTACGAGGCAGGAAGCGGGAGGAGAGGAGGGAGGAAGAGAGCTCTTGAGACTCCGCCACGTGAAGATGAAGAAGCGCGTGCTGTTTTGTCTGGTCCTTGTTGTGCGTCTCAGAGTGAAGAGATGCTCCTTAGTCAGGGTCTGCCTGCCTCCTTGTATTCCGTCCTTCCCTCTCTCCTGATGAGAGGACTTTGAGGGGAATTTCAAGAAGCGGATGCAAGGAGGATTGACATCCTTTTCCTCACACGAAGGATACTTCAGTGGCTGGAAGAACAGGGGAGAAACGGCAGCCTCCTCTCCTTAGCTGTGCTCTTCCTTGGGGTGGTTGCCGGGGACTACTGAGGGTCCCCCTCTCCCTCCCACCTGCCTGACACAAACCCCGAGTCTAGCCTGGCTCGTGCACAAAGGGGAAACCACGCCAACGCCGTCCAGAAACATGGTGCCCTTCTTTCTTCGCAATTGTTTCATTCCTTCCAGTGGGCTTCCCTGGTGGCTCAGATGATAAAATAACTCGCCTGCCAATGTAGGAGACCTGGGTGTGATCCCTGGGTCAGGAAGATCCCCTGGAGCAGGAAATGACAACCCACTTTAGTATTCTTGCTGAGAAATCCCATGGACAGAGGAGTCTGGTGGACTGCAGTCCAGGTGGTTGCAAGAGTCAGACACAACTTAGAGACTAAACCACCGCCCATTCCTTCAGGTAGAGGGTGTACTGATTTCAAATGCCCCCAAATCCGTAAGTAATGGTAACCGGAAGAGATCTGGCATGAATGGACCTACAGAGAACATCCTGCTGTGAGCTCAGGGAAGCCTTTGCTGAGCATCCCTACCCACCAGCAGCCTTCAACATGGCAGCTGGCACACAGTCAGTGCTTCATAAATGTTCATTCAGTGAATAGAAGAGTTTGATTATGGTCCTATTTCCTATAAATGTATATTTATCAGCTGATATCCAATCTCGCTACAAATAGATTGAGACAAATGGCCAAATGTCTATTTTCTAACAACTGCAACTCATTTTGTATGTCCTTTGTTAATAGGCAAGTAAGAGATGGTTCTATCATTTTCTAGCAGGAAAAAAGGAGCTATGGGTCTAACTTCAAGCAATAAATCAAAAACAATACTCAGACATCTGGGGGAGAGACAAAGGGACATTAGCAAAACAGAGAAATGAATTAATTCAAGTTTCTGGGAGACAGGAAGCAACTCCTTCTTGGGTATCTAAGCAAGAAAAATCCTTGCCTCTTAGCAACAGTAGAAGACCAGATGGGAACTGAGTCTTCAGGTGGTCCACGGGGACTGGCAGGAAGTGGAGGTAAGACTACGTGAGAATTCATCTCAACAAATATGTTTTGGTTTCCTCAATTATGCTGGCCTGATTCTTTAGGGGGGAACAAAAAGTGATCAGAGCTCTGTTCGCCAGTATCTGAAAGAAACAGGAGGAATAGATGCATCTACCACTAATTAATCTAAGGCTGTGATTCACAACAAGCTGTCCACTAGAATTACCGAGTGCGTTGGGCTTGCAAGAGAAAGGAATTTTGTCAAGCTGGGAAGTGGCTGTCTATGACGGGTCAGTGAAGAGAGGCAGAATTTACTTAAGCTTTGTCAACTAAATATCGTGTTGGCTGGCAATGATGGAAGCAGAAGATAGAAGAGGAGATTATAGCAAGGGGAATGGTTTCATAGTAAACCAGAGAAAGGTAATTATTAAATTATTCAGTAAAAGAAGTAGGGATAGAAGGGGGAAAAGGTTTTATTGAAAAGAATACTAGAAAGTTTGGTAGGGTCACATTGTTGAGGGTTTTAAGTGTGAGGCTGATGCATTTATGTTTCCCTCTGAATGCAATAAACAGCTATAGAAAGCTTGCGAACATAAGAGTGAATGGACACTTCTCTATCCATTGCTCTGCTGATGGACATTTGCATTGCTTCCAGTTCTGGCTGCTGTAACTACTGCTGCTATGAACATGCATGCATGTATCTTTTCAAATTATGTTTTTCTCCAGATATATGGCCAGGAATGGGATTGCCGGATCATATGGTAGCTCTGTTTTTAGTTTTTTTAGAAGATGTGGCACATATATGTAGGCTTCCGTGGTGGCTCAGATGGTAAAGAATCTGCCTGCAAAGCAGGAGATCTGAGTTTGATCCCTGGGTTGGGAAGATCTCCTGGAGAAGGGAATGGCACACACACACACAAAGGAATGTTGCTCAGCCATAAGAAGGAGAAAGTCATGCTATTTACAGCAACATAGGAGTAGGAAGTGGCAACCCACTCCAGTATTCTTGCCTGTAAAAATCCCATGGACAGAGAAGCCTGCTGGGTTACGATCCTTGGGGTTGCAAAGAGTCAAGATAAGACTGAGCACAGCACAAAGACGGCAACATGGATGGAGCGAGAGATGGCCATGCTTGATGAAGTAAATCAGGCAAAGACAAATGCCACACGATAACAGTTACAGATGCAGAAAATAAACTTACGGCTCCTGGGATATAGCAGGGTGAGGGAAAATTGGGAGATTAGAGTGGACATATATATACTACTATACAATAACTAATAAGAGTCTACTCTTTAGCACAGGGAACGCTACTCAACACCCTGTAATGACCTCTACAAGAAAAGAACCTAAAACACAGTGGATGTGTGCATAACTGCTTCACTTTGCTGTACAGCAGAAACTAACACAGCATAGTAAATCAACTATAATCCAATAAAATTTTAGGGGGAAAAAAGAGTGGATAGACAAAACCTGAATCTTAGGAAGATAACCCTAAAGGCAATGGGCAAGCTACACTGCCAAAGGAAGGGTCTGGACATAGGAAAACCACACTGAAGGTGAGGCAGGGCCAGGAGGCTTGGAGGCCATGCAGTGCATTGGGAGGGGCCCGGCTGAAAGCCAGAGCAGATGGGCAGGCTGAGGCCGGTGACTGAATGTGAGGATAAGAGAAGAAGTAGTGGAGGGAAATTCTAGGGGTTGGAGCCATGGTGATAAGGGGAAGGAGGAGGATGGCATTAAAAGTCGGGGGAGAAGGGAGAGTAAGTTCACGCTAGGTGAGCTCAATATTTCTTGTAGCGTAAGGGCTGGAGTCTTGAGCAGAAACAAGGGAACAGAGAAGGGTTTGAGAGAATTAAAAATGATGAATATTGGGGGGAGATTTTGTGAGTTTAACAGGGGATGAATTCAAGAAGGAAAAGTAAGGAAGTCCTGTCCTATATTTTAAAGATCTGTTTCAGTCTGAATTTCAATACCTGATTGTGATCTGCATTTGCTGGTGGACCTTCCCTCCTGTGGTTGGCCGGCACCCCACCAGGAGAATGTTGACTCCTGGAGTTATGCCCTCTCTCCTCCAGCACCCAAGTGCCTCATGGCTCATCTCAAGAGAGTCTCACCAACTGTACCTCACTAGAAGAGCCTCCCCAGATTTCACAGCTTCTTGTATAACTTGTTGCAATTTGTAAAGCAAGGTTTAGGATACAGGGTATTGAAACAATGAAGAGTACCAAGGTCAACACCTTAATTTCCTGACCTTTACAAATGTCAAGCTTCTGATTCTCCTAGACCCCAATACCCCAAGAAATTAGAGGCCTCTGCACTTAAGTGCAGATAGATGTTGTAAAGAGAAGACCAGGACCATGTGGTCTTGGTAAATACCTTACAAGGTGTTAAGGTCTAGTAAATATCTTACAAGGTGTTAAGGTGCTGATACCCAATTCTAATGATGGCAGCTCTGTGGAAAGAGATTTACATTATATCATTTCCAACTACAAATGTGAGTGTGGACAATTCAATGATGCACTGGGCGAAAACTCTGAGAGTTCCACTCCAGGCTGACCATTCACTGGCCAGGTACCCCTAGAAACATCACTCGGCTTTTCTGCGACTCCGGCTGCTTGATGGAGCAAGGGGGCTGATGATGGCCAGTAACTGCCTGCTTGATAAAAACTGTGGGGATGGCGGCGATGTGCTGGCCTCTAGATAAGACCCTCTGAGCTCCAAGAAGGGGAGGTCACGCCAACAAGAGTGGAGTTGCTCACTATCACAGCTCCATTCCCCACCCTGGGCTGTCTGTGTTAACCTGGGGGCTCACTGACCAGGCCTCTTAGGACAACAGGGCTGGAGCCCATGTTTGGTATAGACAAGGAGGGAAGTCATGCTTGAGCTTAAACATCTAAAAAGAGCTGTCAAATTTGTCAGCCGTTCCCCTCCTGACCTCTGCTGAGTGCTGAGAGGCGGCAGTGCCTCCGCCGGCAGGAGCAGGATGAACGGAGCATACTTAAATAAACGACTGCACGGCAGCCCCATCAAATATTAAAGGGACCGGCTCTCTCTATCAGCAGCGGGGCACGGGACCCCATCCCCGAGTGTCAGGGCTCCCAGCCTCTGCCTCACACACACTTGGAACAGCTTGTCAGAGAGATACTTTTGTTTCTGAGGTTGCCATCCTTGGCCTGAATTGCTGAGCCATTTTCCATAGGCAGGCTCTGCCTTCAGCGCCCCCAGACAGAGCACAGGGGTGGGGGGCAGGGTCAAGGCCAGCCTGCTGACCATTCAGAAGGGAGAGGGACCCAAGAGGAAGAGCAGGGCGGCAGTGGGTCACAGGCGCTTTGAGGAGCCCCTGTGAGATTTTGATAGGCCGGAGGACATGGCTGAGATGGCTGGATCCAGGCTGCCCAGCAACTGGAGGAGGTGGCATCTGGAGAAGGGCGATGCCACTGGAGCAGACAGGGAGATGAGAAACGCCGCCCGCTTCACGATCTGGAGAGCCCATCGCCCAGGCAGGAGGAAGGCCAATTCTGATTATAAACAGCATTTACCTGGACAGCAGCAAGCGAGGAATATGCATATGTGATCAGATGGTTTGCCTAACACGCACAAAGGCCCTACCTGCCCCACCCCCCGTGGCTGCACAGGTGACCCCAAGGCTGCCTGAGCACATCCCATCGGCTCGGTAAGCCTGTGGTCTCAACAACAGACATCCAATTTGAATCCAAGCCTCAGTTCAGAGGAGGCTCGTGTGAGATCAAACCACGGTCACCCTGGGGACTGTATGATGTGGGCTGGGGTGGACATCAAGAATGAGTAAACTAACAGCAATGATTAAAGAGACCAAGGCAATTCCCCATAGCATTGAAAAGGGGACCATACAGAACCTGCTTGCCCAGAGAAGCCCATCCCTGCACAGAGTGTAGCAGTATACGAGACTAAAGCTGCTGCCTCCAGGAGGGACTATGGCTACCCACCTGCTCAGCCTCCTTTCGGGCCAGGCCTGGGTGGGCAAACCCCTTTGTCATCTCTCTAAACCCTCAAGGTGGCCCCCGGGAAGCGTGTCTTGGGCAACTCCCTCCTCATCCACTCTCCCCATCCCACAACATACACAAGTAAGGAAACAGCTTCACAGATCTATCAGCTTTCTGCTAGAGGCAAACGAAAGATAATAACACCCACTAAGGTGGACTGGACCCTGGCCGTCTGCCGGGCGCTGTGCTAACGCCCATGTGGACATCACCAGACCCTCCAACAACCCCAGGACACTGGAGAGGAAGCCCAGGTTCGCAGAAGTTATGAAACGTGCCCACATTGACACAGATGCTCACTGGTGAGGTTTAAACCCAGGACTTCGGAGCCTGGGCTGCCAGTCACCGCGCCAGTAAACGTCAGTGTTTCAGGGGTCTGAACCCACGGCGGCGCTCTTGGCACTTCTCACTCCTTGAGATCTATCCCTTGCTGTGCAAGGCCATGGTTTAAGTGTCCTCTTTAAAAAGTGAAGGCTTTCACCTGACTGTCTCAGCAGCGCACCGAATGCAGGATCCAAGCCGCCTTACCAGGTCCCAGGATCCCTGCCTCAGCACCCATTCTGCAAGTTTCTGCAAAGAGGCCGGAGCATCTTATGAAGCTTCCTCTCGTCGCCTTAGCCTCCTCAGTTCGTCCAAGCTCACAAGAACCTCCAGTGGACCCTATGGTCCTCATCATGAAAGTGAGAGGGGCCCTTCCTTGAGAGGCATTCGTGCTGGATGGCAGCAGAGCTGGGTAAGAGGCTCTGGAGAAGAACAGGGCACACCATCAGGAAGCCAGTGGTCCCCGCCAGGGAACCTTCTCCTGAGGCAGTGGCTTCTGAAACTATTCCAAAGCTTTTAATAATTCATCAACCCCAGAGGGGAAAGAAAAAATTTTGAAAGAGGAAAACAAAGATCTAATGGGCCTCAGAGACTTCCACACGATTGGCAAAGGTTGTTTTTGCGTTCAGTTGCCTGAGTGCAGGAAGATGGGGGCCGGAGGAGGGAAGAAGGACGTGTTGGCTTCAAAAAATAGCACATCTTTTAAAGGGAGAACAGCCTGTAATGACAAGCCTGTACCCCCTGAGTCTGTACAGTTCTTCAGTGTTTATAAAGAGCTTTCATAAACAGCTACACTGTGATCTTTAAAAGAAGAATGAGGGAAAACACTGCGGTTTTAATTAACCTAATTTTTCAGATGAGGAAACTGAGTCTTCCAGAGCTCAAGGGTTTGCCAACCACCCAAACCTGTATTCAGCCGCTCACCAGGCAGGTCAATGACATCCCCACATACTCCCGTGTTTGCTCCATCACAGAAGGTCTCGGGACATCTAGAGAGAGGAGTGGGGAGACGGAGAAGGGGATGCTGGTCTGGAGTTCTCTGGATCTCAGCGCAAATCTCAGCTGAGCTTCCCAGGGGTAAAAAAAGAAAAAAGACCCTGGAGCCTTTGAACACTCTCCTTTCCCACCAGTACCAGAAGCAGGGGTGAGGTCTCCTGGGAATAGATCACATCTACTTTTGACCTTCCAGAGGGCCTCAGCGATTCTCACATGAAGCAAAACGGCATCCTTGTTCATACTTAAGAGAAACAGAAACACAAGCGGTTTCTACCTTGGAGTTCAGAAGTCCAGCACTATGTGACCTTCCCAAACATTCTTCAGAATCCAGTGCCGCTCGGCACATGAGGAGTAAAAGGGGGTTCAGACACCACTTCTGATTCCTTTCTCACCTCCTCTGCTGTGACCCATTCCTATCAGTGCCCCAGAGGAAGAGGGAATGACTGTCTGCCTTTTGTTCTGTGATTCTTTTTGACAGTGAGAGCCTCCATCCTCATCTGAGGGCTTGCGGGATTAGGCACGTGCACGCCCACTTCACGCCTGCAGAAGCCCTTTCAGAAGCTGCTTCATCAAAACGTGTCCTCCCGAGAGGCTCCAGCACCAACATGCAGGACACCCAATTGCCAGCACCCTTTCCATCCCCACCCTCCCCGTCTCGCTGTGGGCCCAGGGTCACCCCTCCCCTCGCCGCCTCCCGCTGAGTGGTCTGTTTTGACTCCCTTCCTGTTCCAGAGACATCCCTGCAGTAAATCGGAGGGTGTGAATGCGCTAATGCAGGTAAATTGTAATTAATTTCCCCCTAATTGATGCGTAGGACTACCTAGGCCCCTCATTTTCTTCCCTTCATTCCTTTATAAATATATGATTTGACAGGTTAATTTGAAAGCAAAAGTTAGATTCTTTACAGCCATCTAAGCAGAAGCCCCAGAACGCAATTTGCTGTCTAGCTGTGGGAAGCATAATAAAAGGGTTGAAGTCAGGTTATCCTTTTTTTTATCGTCATTTTACTAATTTAATCTTTTCCCCCTTCCTAAGGTAATGAAATATTCATCTCACAGCCTGAACACCCCGGCAGCCATTGGCGGGGGAGCAGGATGCGAAGAGCTATGGCATCGGGCGTGACCTTTCCCGCCGGGACCCCGCAGCCGGACCCCGAAAGGGCAGCAAGAGGGCGATGTGGCAGCACATGGGAGGTTCTGCGTTGGCAGCTGAATCAGGACGGCATCAAGCCTCCCACGCGCTGCTGCTGCAGCTCAGAGAAAAGCGCTGGGAACTCCTGCAGCTTCTGGGTGGAGGGAGTGGGAGCAGGCCAGCCTGCAGCCAGGAGCCGCCCTCTGAAGAGGGGCAGGGAAAGGCCAGGGCTCTGAGTACCGCGTGAGCTGCAGAACAGGCTTGTGGCAGAAGGAGACTTCTCCACAGGGCAGCCAGCCCCCCAAGGAGAGAGAGCACCCTGGCTGCCCAAATGGCAGGCTCAGCTGGTACCCGACTCTCTGCAATTACAAGAAAGCGAGGACTGGGGACTCCTAGGGCACAGAGCCTCCCTTTCGTGTTTAGATCACATTCCAAACCACCAGTGGCACTGCTGCCAGGGTGGTTGGCTAAAAGGCTCTCTCTCCCCGGGCCTGCACGTGAGGGGCTCTGCCTCCCTCCCTGGGAGAGGGCCTTCTGCTGGAGTGCCAGCCCACCTGCTGAAGCCTGCAAGACCTCCACTTCAGGTATTTTCCCCACAGCGCTGGTCTAACAGCAGGAGGCAGATGCTTGATGGAAGCATCTCTAGGGCTCTGTCCGGGCACCTTTCATCTTAAGCCTCCATCTTCTCCTCTCCTGATTGCTCAGGTTAAACGTGGGAAGAACAAGGGAAAGACGCTGGTTTCTCCCTGCAGATACGGTGAGGGGATGGCCCCCACGGATGCCTAATATCATACACCTGATTCCGTCTAGACTCTGAAGTCGGGGTCCCTGTAAGAAAATGCACATACAGTCAAGCCCAGGAGGCACGTTCCCACCAGCTGACACTCTCCTGCATTCACAGAGAAGACGAAGTGCTTCCTCTTTGGTGGGGAGACCCTGGGGGAGAAGCAGCAGGTCTTAGGAGGCAGGGGGTGAATCAGGGCCCACAAATCACCGTGGTTGTCCTTCGGAGGAAACGCCTAGGAATATCTCACCCAGAGAGCTTGGATCCAAGGTCTGACATTCAACCCTAACATTTTAGATCCCATCTGACGGGTTTCTTTTCCACAAGGGAAGAGTCTGAACAGACGGAGACCAGAAAACAGATGCGCGCCATGGTCACCATCGTCACAAACGCACGCACGCCCCATGCAGTTGTTCATTTTTAAAGATGTGGCCATGAGCAAGTTGATCTGGCAAAAAAAAGTGACAAAATAAGTGGTTTGATAAATGCCTCCTAATCATGAACTTTTTCTCTAAATTTTATAAAATTGTATTTTTAGTTGTTTTTAGCCCTTAGCTGTTTTCTCATATCACTGGGAACTTTTATTTTTTTAATAGATTGTGCAATTATGACTATTCTCCTACATAGATTTAGCTTTATTTTTTCATGTCCATATATTTGGGAAATGTCATCCATTGGGGAAAAGGTATCTTTCACCTACTGTTGTTTTTAATTATCGGCATTAAACTATCTTAAAAGGCTGCTTGAAAATTAAAGAGAAAAGCCATTTATCAGGAAGCAACTCTTACACATCAGGGAAAGAAAGTACCACTGAAAATATAATGAGCAGGGTGAAGAGTTTGCAAATGAGAATCCAGTTTGGGGAGGGGGTGATGGACAGACAAGAAGGAAGAGCAGGTAAGTGTGAAGACTGAGAAAGGAAGAACAGCCCAGAGGGTTAGTTGCTAAGTTGTGCCTGACTCTTGCAACCCCATGGACTATAGCTTGCCGGGCGCCTCGGTTCATGGGATTCTCCAGGCAAGAATACTGGAGTGGGTTGCATTTCCTGCTCCAGGGGATCTTCCCAACCCAGGAATCAAACCCAGGTCTCCTGCATTGCAGGCAGATTCTTTACCAACTGAGCTACGAAGGAAGCCCCAGAAGGCTAGTAAAATGCTCAACTTTGCAAAAGAAAGAACCTAGATTTCTGGGAATGCAAGACGCAGACACTGTGCTGCCTGGAATCACAATTTTCTCACCTCAGAGGACTTTGCACCGTTGCTGTGTCTTGTGTCTTTCCAGAAAATTGATACAACATGAAATCAAATCTTCTCTGTTGATCCTATTATTTGCTTAGCATAGGTTGCTAGGGGTTTCTATTAAAAAGGTCTGTTGTGACTGTGCCCTTGAGGGAAAATGTACCTCTTATACTCCTGGGAAGGCCTCTTAGAGACAGAGTAGAGGATGGTTGAGAATGAGGAAATTCCTACTTTTGAGAAAAGACCGAGGGGCTGAGAGGCAGGATTTGGTCCCCATCTGTGCCCCCCTTTGCTTTATCATCTCAACTGCAGCACCCATTCTCCTCTCCAGACACCTCCCAGTGCCAACATCCAGTGCCGCCTTCTATCCTCCTCCAGCCTTCACTCCACCCCGCCATCTGGATCCCGCTCCGACCCACACCGACCTCCAAGGAGCTCTAGCTCGTAAAGTCTAAAAGATGAACTTGTACAACCTACCTTATTCACACTGACTGTTCTGACCACTCTGTCCTTGCAATTCCTTCCTACTTGGGTTTCTAGGAAACCATCTCCTAAAATGCCTCCCAGCTCTTCAGTCACCTCTCCCCTCTCGTTTCCCTGGTTTCTTGGGCAATGTGCGTGTCTCCAGCATGCCCTGCTCCACCCCAACTCTTCTCACTTTATACGCCAGCCCATTGTCATCACCTGTGCTGACCAGTCTATTATATAATCTACACATGTATGCCCAGGCCAGAATCCTCTGAACTCAGGTTTATTCAGCTGCCTGTGGCTCAGACTGTAAATGTCTGCAATGCAGGAGACCCAGGTTCAAGCCCTGGGTTAGGAAGATCCCCTGGAGAAGGAAATGGCAATCCACTTCAGTACTATTGCCTGGAAAATCCCATGGACAGAGGAGCCTGGTAGGCCACAGTCTATGTAGTCGCAGAGTCGGACACGACTGAGCGACTTCACTTTCACTCACTTCACTAGATATTGCTACCAATCTAGTGCCTGCTCACAGCCTGGCCCCCCTACTCCAGTCCCCATTTTGAACACAGCCCTTCATTCACCCAGGTTCTAGAACCAGAATCTCGGGGACCACCTCTGCCTGCACCTCCCTCCCTCCCTCCTTCCCATAACCCAAGCCCTGGGTATTAACAGATCCTGACCTTTCCTCTTGTTGAGATTCTCTCAGCCTCCCACTTGTCTAATCCCATGGTCTTTGTCCAAGGTCAGGCCCTCATCATTTCTTATTTAACCTATCAGAATGTCTGCCAACACACTGTGCCACCGGTATTCATTTCTTGCCAGTCAAAGCATCTTTATAAAATGCGAATCTAATCATTTCACTCCCCTGCTTAATTTCTTTCAAAGTCCTCCTTTGGTTTTGAAGATAAAATCTCACTTCCATAGTGTGGTAGACACTTTGTATAAAATCCAACTACGCCCATGCTTGTCTGCTAGCTCCCCCTCTTACTGTACCTAGCAGCAACCTGAAGACATATATCCCTAGGAGAACCCCCTTCTCTCCCAGCTGACCGTGTTTCAGCCTGTATGGGTGCTCCTTCTCCATGTCCCTGCCATTCTCAGAAACTACCTCGAGGAGAGCACTTGCCACGTACATTCCCGTATCCCTGTCTGCTCATCTAACTATCCCACTGGGCTGAGAGCTTCTTGGGAGCAAGAATCCTATTTCTATATCTCTTAATAGCATGTCTGTCACATCATGTGAGCTCATAAAATGTTTGCTGAAACAAATCTTATAAAAATCTTTGTTTATAAGATGAAAACAGTAGGTAATAATACTGTACCACAAAGCTACCTAAAAAAGAATTATGAAGAAATTCAATGTTTATTTTAAAAGATGTCTTCCAAAGAAATTTCCCTGGGTAAAAGGCTATTTTAATCACCAAAGCAAAAACAAACAAACAAAATCTAATTTCTAATTTAAAAAACACACACAAGACAAAATCAATATTAGAATGAGTTTTGTTTTGTGTTATGAGTATTTTGTCCCAAAGAAATCTTGATGTCACACAGACATCAAGCAGTTATATCCCACCAGAGCCCAGACCAAGCAGTGGGGAACCTCCCTATCTCCGCATCCCCTTCAGTAGCCCAGCCTGTTCCCTCTTCACCCCACATCCTTGTCTGTGAAACCACTTAGGAAAACACACGCCCACAGCATGTGGAGGCTTCGGATGCGGGGCTCAGGCTACATGTGCACATTTGCATTCTGCTTATCAGGTCACCCAACGGCAAGATGTTTGCAGGGAGCCGGTAATTTCTCCCTCGTACTGAAGCTGATGAGTGAAATAGCTCTTGCTGAAGGACAAGGGAGCTGGGGCGTGCTCGGCATGCTGTAGACACCACGGGCAGCTGTCATCACTGTGGAAAACCAGCACAAAACCCTGTGACTTAAAAACTGCAGAAGAAACTTTTGCCCTATCCTGTGTGAAGGAAGCATTTTGCAGGCCATGGGGACCAGGCGACTGCAGAGGGCCGGTCCAGATGCTGACTGGGGTCTGGCCCCTCCCACAGGCTCCCCAAGAGGGTCACAGCATCCCTTGTCCATTTCCAAGCAAAGGGAGAGGGTTTTATATTGGCTTCGGGCTCCCCGTTCATCTGCAGGCCTGCCTTGTGGAGCTAAGCTTATCACGGGTCAATTAGCAGCAGGCCTGCGGGGCGGTCCTCAGTGACTCCTGACCTCCCCACGTTTTCTCGAGGCCTCTCTGCCTCCTCCTCCGCCTCTCCTCCCTCCCCAGTGACAGGTCTGCCTTGGGTGCTGCTAGAGGCAGCTTTTCAACCAGCTCACGCAGGGGCTGAAGGAAGCTCATTTCAGAGCCAGTAATCTACTACCCCTTTGGATCAAACTGCAAACTCAGATTGTACCAATCTGTC
Organism: Cephalophus harveyi; assembly: GCA_006410635.1. Lineage (NCBI taxonomy): Eukaryota > Metazoa > Chordata > Mammalia > Artiodactyla > Bovidae > Cephalophus > Cephalophus harveyi. The sequence continues at coordinate 47,907 of SJYT01000350.1, forward strand.
TAAACAACCCAAGGAAAATGGGACCTAAATTGTGCAATTTTGGTGTGTCCACCTAGCTTGCTCATTTAATTTTACTTTCCAAAAACCTGAGACCCAGTGCGCCCTCCTCCTCTGCGTTGATCCAAGGAAATGAGAAAGAAGAAAAGCACATCTCCAAACACAAATCACCTCACCAGCCCCATGGGGCACCCAAGCTCACGAAGCTGCAAGGCCAGGGTCTGTGTTCAGATCTCCAGAAGGGGTCAGCAGGAAGTGCAGAGCCATGGGAAATTGAAAAATAACAGGGGAGAGGAGAAACAAACAACCCAGGTTTGCCTTAAATGTGCATTTGGAACTCGGCTCTGGAGAAAGAAAAAGGTGGAGACCAGCCTTGCCACGCTGGGGCGGGACGCTGGATCTGGCTTGGGATTTGCCAGCAGGGGTGAGGTCATCGGAGTCTTGCGTCCTTCACATCTCGTTCAAAAAGGCCGGGCCAGCCTCCTCTTCTGTTTCAATTTCTCTTGAAAAGACAGACTTCCCTGGTTACCCAGAGATGTTTGTGTTTCAGAACAAAATATAAATGACAGTCTTAGATGAGAAAACAAAAACCCAAACCAAACCTCACTAGCAAATGGTAATTAGGAGAAAGGTGTCAAGAATACAAACACCATATTCCTAAGTGCCTCCGATTCATTTCTGAAAAGCAAGCTCCGAGAAGTGTGAAAGCCCCTAATTAGAAAGGGAGGCAAGTCCCAGAGAAGCCAGTGCGGGCAGGCAAGCTGCTCACTCCACCCAGAGGGGTACCTCCCGGGGCCCGTGAGAGCTAGGGAGGCTGTCCATTTAATTTGCACCAGGAGACAGCGAGCCCACGATGGATCGACACTGACTGCCACGTGCCGTCCATCACAGGCCTGTGAAGAATAGTGGCCTTACTCCAGAGGCCCCGAAATGACCCAGCAAGTCCTCCTCGCCTCTGCCTCCCTGTCTTATTGAGAACACTCCCAAGCTGACCGAAGATGAATCAAAGGATCTGCCTGGTCCTGAGACCGAGGGCATCCGAGATGTTTTAAAAAGTCTTCACACCTCTTGTCACTTGAAAACACAAACAGCACATTGCTCATTTCTGGCTAGCACTCCTGAAGGGGATGCCTTATTCCCAGAGGGCTCTGCACACTGCTGGCCCCTGCGGTCAGTATGAGCCACACAGTGGTCGGTCAGGGTGGAAGAAGTTACGCTGTGATCACAGGTGGCCTCGAGCCTTAGGCACACAGGGCCTTCACTCTGTACCCAGGCAGGTGAGGTAGCCCCTCTCTGCTCAGGTGTCTGTCTCCCAAGGAGCAGAGCAGCGTGGGGCTTTAAGGTTCTCCTTGGAACTGACACCAGCATCTCCGCCCCTATGATGGTGGCTAAAGAGGCCATGTGGCCACTCCTAGGTTCCCACAGGGAAGCACTGATCACCCTCCCACCTGGAAGGCAGGGGAACGTCTGCAAACACGGATGCAGCGTCCTCCAGCACAAAGCAGAGCTCCGTTACTTGTGGAAGAAGAGAGTCCCCTTCCCGCCGTGGGGTCTCTCACCATGCACTGTCCTCCAGCCTGGGCATAGAACAAGCTCCAGACCATGTCTGCACCAGGACCACTCCAGCCACAGTGTCTGCTGCTGACGGAATGTGGTGCAGTGCCCAGGAATGAACACGTTCTCCCTTCATTCTCACGAAGAAAGCAATCCCATCACTACTAAGGACATGTCTGGGGAAGTTAACAAGGCAGGAGTAATGGGGGAGCGACAGTGTGCGTGCGGTTTACAGATGGGCCAGCACAGCGTCAGGTCATGACCCTATTCCTGTGGATATCAGGACAGGGTCTCTTCCCTCCATCCCTCCAGCCCCCCGGACGGCGCCGTCTAGTGGCCCCTCTTCCTGCAAATCTTTCAGCCCTGTGTGGAAGGAAACACGGGATTTCATTTTCCCACCCAGTTTTCATCCTCAGTGGTCCAGGGAAGTGCCCCTGCATCTTTTAACTCTGTCACATTCACCTGAGCAGAGAAATAACAGTTCCAGTTCAAGTGAGTAGGCATGACTGTCCACTTCCAAATTTCGCCCTGCCTTAACTGTCACAGCAGCCCTGGCCAGACTTGCGTTAAAAACCTATGCAGGCCTTCCCTGGTGGTCCACTGGTTAAGAATCCACCTGCCAATGCAGGGGACACAGGTTCGATTCCTAGTCCAGGAAAATTCCTCATGTCTCGGGACAGCTAGGCCCGTATGCCACAATGACTGAGCCCAAGTGCCTAGAGCCTGTGGTCCACAAGAGGAGAAGCCACAGCAGTGAGAAGCCCTGCACTGCAGCTAGAGAGTAGCCCCTGCTCCCCCACAACCAGAGAGAGCCTGCGTGCAGCACCGAAGACCCGGTACAGTCAAAAACTGATGAATTTTAAGAAACAACTGATGATTAAGTGTATCTTAAAAAAATTCTCATAAAACAAAACAACGATCTATTGTATGGCTTTTGACTCCGTGTCTGTGACATGGATAAATTCTCTCCTGAAAATGAACCGAATAAGGCTGTCCCCCTTCTGTGAATAAGGGGTTCATGTTTTATCCCAACATCTCCACTCAATGCCACCAACATTCTGTTGCTTCCATAAAGGACAGGGCTCCAAGCCACTAACCCATGAGCCAACGTGCCCTGTGTAAATCAGCTTGGAACCAAGTTTCGACTACAAAGAAGTCATCCAAACCAGCGGCTGAGGTCTGGTGACACAGGCAGCCCCATGCCTGGGAGAAAGTGGCACAGTGGAGAGGGGTTTCCAGGTTACACAAGCGAGTAAACCTCCCACCTTGTTTTCCAAGTCCTCTGCCCCTTCCCCATTTATGGACCGCAAACCTGAATGCCTGTCTGACAGATTATGCTAAGTATTCACTTAGTGTCTGGAACTGAGGCCTGTAGCAAATATTTCTCAAATGAATGAATATAATATTGAATACATTATCTGGTAAAGTTCTGGGCCCAGTGTAAATGCTTTACAAAGCCATCTGCCGGGTCTTCCCTGGTGGTTCAGAATCCACCTTGCAATGCAAGATACAGGTTTGATCCCTGGTCAGGGAAATAAAATCCCTCATGCCGCAAACCAGCTAAGCCTGTGTGCCACAACTAGAGAGTTTGTGGGTCACAAAGAACAATCCCATGCGATGCAGCCAAGACCCTGGGTGGCACAACTAAGACCCGATGCAGCCAAATAAATAAATAGACAGACATTGAAAGTGCTAAAAAAAAAAAAAAAAAGCCAGATAGAGCTCTTGTCCAAGAAAAATGGCCCATGTGAGCGGCATGAGAAAGAACCTCACAGGAGGAACTGTCCATCCGAGTGCCCCCAGCTGAGATCTCCAGTGACAGGACCTGCTTCTCTAAGCCTCAGTTGAATAACAGACACAACGTCTCCCTTGCAGAGATACAGGGGGAGGGACATTCTGTGGCTCAAGCTTTTCGGGGTGTAAATAAAAGACTCTTTTCTAGATTCCCAGCTGGTAGAAGGAGCGAAGTTATGTTTCTACCCACCAGCACCGAGGGGGCGTGTGTATTTCATCAGCTTGAAGGTCCCTACCCTTACATAAAACGTCGGTTCAGAATCCAAGCCAGTCTCGCATCCTGTGGATCCCCACGTGCAGGCATCCATTTGCTGCAGATGAAGCCGTTGCTAAGCAGGGAAAAAGTCTTTCAGACGCTTATGAGAACAGCTCACAAAGCTCCTTGGGTGCCTAATGTTCTTAAATAGCATTTTAATGATTTAAGAGTAAATGAACTAGAAACCCATGGATTTAATTTCCCTTGAAATACATATAGGTTTAAAAATTAAGGGGGAACATACTCAGAGCAAAATCTATCTGTGATTTGGTGGCAGCCGGAGCACTTAAGAGTGAACTGAGCCCGGTCTAGCCAGCCAGCTACAGCAAGCAGCCCGATTCCCAGGGAAGCCTGCAAGGCTCCAGACATGGGAGTGAGCCCTCGAGCTGCTGGAGGGCCAGGGTTCTCCATCCCAAGGCAGGCTACTGAGGCTCTGCAGAAGGTCTGAGCCCTCAGACCACAAGGGCCGGTTTATGGTGAGCTCGGGGGAGCCCCAGCTGTACACCCAGAAGCTCTGTCACCCGGTGAAGTGGCAGAGCCCAGAGCACAAGTGTCCCCACGTGAGGAGGTTGCTTTCACCAAACTCTTGCTGTTCACCTGGCTTTTCAGGAGGACAGTCTGGAGGCTTTGCTGCACAAATTCAACCAACAACGGATGTAATATAGTCTCCCAGAATGTTCCAGGGAGCAAAACTTGCATTTACTCTGCTCAGGAAAGTTATTTACAGAGCGTTTGCACTGTATTGGGTATTGTGAGTAATCTAGAGAGAGCTGAAAGTCCACAGGAGAGGCTGGCAGAAAGACAAACAAGTAGGAAGAACCTGAGGTCACGGATCCCCTCAAATTACAACTATTTACAGAAAAACCATCAACGAAGAAGATCAGAACCCTCCAGAAAAGCCTGTCCACAACTAAAGGTAAAAAGAAGGAAGCCCAGTGAAATGAGATGGGTAGGGGGCAGAGTTGTGGCGTAGTCACGTCCCATAATCCCAGGTGGGTGACCCACTGACGGACGAATCATCACAACTGCAAAGATTCTCCCCAAGGAATGAGGGGTCTGAGCTCAGCCTTGGGCTCCCAAGCCCAGGGGTCCTGCTCAGGAAAGACGAATTCCTAGAAGGAATAGGTTTGAAGGCCAAAGGGGCTTACTTGGGGAGACTCGGAGGTCTGTGGGAAACAAGACTCCACTCTTCAAGGGGCACACACAGAATTTCACGGCTCCAGGGCCCAGGGCAGAAGCAGTCGCTTGAAGGCAGCTGGATCAGACCCACCTGCTGATCTCACAGAGGCTCCGAGAGAGGCCAGAGGCGAGAGGACTCACTCGGGACCCAGACACTGAGCAGCCGTTTATGGGAGCGCTTCCTGCCACAGAGACGCTGGTGCTGGCAGTGTCAGGGTGAGGTCCTCCCTCCAGGACCCTGCTTCACTGTAGTTTCTTTAAAAACTAAAAATAGAGCTACCATATGGCCCAGCAACTCCACTCTTGGGTATATATCCAGGAAAGATAGAAACACTAATTTGAAAAGATACATGCAGCCCAGTGTTCATAGAAGCATTATCTATAATAGTCAAGGTATGGAACAAGCTAAGTGTCCATCAACAGATGAATGAATGAGGAAGATGCAGTATATAAATGTAGAGGAAAAACACTCAGATATAACAAAGAAAAGGAGAAGAACATTTTACCATTTGCAACAACATGTGGGTGGACCTGGAGGGTCCTAAGCTTAGTGAAATCAGTCAGATAAAGACAAAAACCATGATACTACTTATATTGGACAAGAAAATGGCAGCCTACTCCAGTATTCTTGCCTGGAAAGGCCAGTGAACAGAGGATCGTGGCAAGCTACAGTCCGTGGGGTTGCAAAAAAGTTGAACATGACTTAGCGACTGAAAAACAATCATCACTTGTAAATAGAATCTAAAAAATGAAACAAACTAGTAAATATAACCGGAGAAGGCAATGGCACCCCACTCCAGTACTCTTGCCTGGAAAATCCCATGGATGGAGGTGCCTGGAAGGCTGCAGTCCATGGGGTCGCTGAGGGTCGGACACGACTGAGCGACTTCACTTTCACTTTTCACTTTCATGCATTGGAGAAGGAAATGGCAACCCACTCCAGTGTTCTTGCCTGGAGAATCCCAGGGACGGGGGGCCTGGTAGGCTGCTGTCTATGGGTTCGCATAGAGTCGGACACGACTGAAGCGACTTAGCAGCAGCAGCAGCAGCAGTAAATATAACAAAAAGAAAGGAACTCACAGATATTGAGAACAAACTAATAGTTAGCACTGGGGAGAGAGAAAGTGGGAGGGACAAGAGACGTAGTGGATTAAGAGGTACAGACTACTCTGTATATAATAAGTAAACTACAAGGATACATTATACGGCATTGGGAATATAGCCATTTTTTTTAATAACTATAAATGGAGTATAGTCTATAAAGTTTTGAATCACTATTTTATACACTTGAAAGTAATATACTATTATAAATAAACTTTATGCCTCAATTGAAAAGTTAAAGTACAGGGTAGGATATGAATAGGTAATATGCAAGCACTACAGTATCTTTCTATACGGGACTCAGATACTCATGGCTTTTAGGGTCCATGGGGGTCCTGGGACCAATACCCCAGAGACACTGAGGAACAACCCTTCTCATCTCCTGTCTCTGAACCTGGAGCTTCACACTTTCAGGGTTTTAAACTGTTGCTTAATTTCTCATTTTTAAAGAATCCATTGGAATAAATTTCCTCCAAGTTCCTACCTAATTAAGGCAATGGTCTTTTCAGTGATAATGGAGGCTGAGCTCTCGGGTTTTCATTTCTTGGTTTTGGGCTTGTTTTACCTCCCAGCAGGAAGCAGGAGACAGAAATTGCATTGTTGTGGCAGCCCGCTCTCTTCCACATGTGTCTGCCACCTGTCTATCCCTCCAGGCCCCCTCCAGAAATTCTTACAGGATGCTATGGACAGCTGTGGACCACACTGGTCCCTGGATCCTGAGATCCAACATCAGAGCCTCTGACTCAGCGTTCCCTGAGTTGTGTACCATCTAGACAAAAGGAATTGAAAGCCAATGGAATCCATCCAAGAGCAGGTGGATGTCTTGATGATGGAGACAAAAGAATATCGAGAGATTTATTGAACACTCACTAAGCCTTGGCTACTAATCCATGAACTTTAGATTCACTCATTCAATTGTCAGACACTGAAACTGTCAATCATCAGACACTGACCATTAGATGACAATCATGCTCTTCAAACCAGTGGTAAGTGAACACATAGTGCTCACAGGGAACGCAGGGAAAATATAAAATAGTTAAGGAATGACCACTGTTTTAAAGCCTCTCACAGGTCAGTGAAATAGGCAGTATTTTAAAGAAATGAATGATAATAACTAACATTTATATAGTAATTCCTAGGTACCAGGAGCTGCTATATGTTCCTTACATGTATTAAGTGGTTTAATCCATGTAGTAATCATATGAGGTAGGTATTATTAACAGCCCATGTTATAAGTGATGGAGCTGGGACAAAGGTATTAGAAAATCAGATGACTTTAGAGATTAAATGACTGATCTGAGTCAACCCAGGAAGGGTTTGCACTTTTAAGTCTTCAAGCTACTCTACATGTGACAGTTACTGGTAAAATCCTAGCATATGCAATGGGAGTACCAAGGAAAAAGCAGTTACTTCTGCTGGGACTAGGGATGGGGGAGGCAGGAGATTTGAGGAGAAAGATAATATCTGAGTCGTGCGTGTAGGTGTGCAATACACCCAAGCTTTATGAGCAGACTGGCTCCGAGCCAAGCCAGCTCTTCACCAGAACTCTCTCCCTTGGTGAGGGACAGCGTGCGGAAGGCTGACCTGACAAACTCGAGAAGTGAGCCAATTTGGACACTAAGCCCAGGATAATTCAGATGTGAAACAGATTAAACTCATTTGCAATTACCAGACCTGTCCTCTTTGGGAGGAACACGCAAACTTCTTAGCAACCTGTTCAGTGTGTATTGGCACTGGTTTGGACCACTGCCTTTGCATCATCTACGTGTTATCTAGAAGGAAAGCGTGTGGCTAACGGCAAATGAAGTTTCACTTTCCCCCGCCCCGTTCCCCGCCCCGTGTTTAGCTGTCCCTGTCTTCTCGTTATCAGCCCAGGGTTCTCATCAGAACAGTAAACTAGCAGCACACAGAGGAGGTAAAAAGAGCCACACTAAACAGCCATGAAATGATTTAGAAGAGGTGCTGAAAAAGCTCACAAGTAGCCAGTGTCTCCTCTAAGAGTGATAAGATTGAGAACTGGGTGGCCAGGGCTAGAGGCCTGCTCGGATATTAACTGTGTGTATCTTCACCAGCTGGGGCTTTGTCTATCTGTTTCCCTTTTCTGTAATAATGGATTCATAATGCCTAAATTATAGAGTGAGTGAGAAATGCAAAGTAAATAAGGTAAAAGACACCACTGGACCCATGTTGGGTGTTATTGGTATATACTATCCTATTTTCATGCTGAACTTAGTTAAATTCCAAGCAGATCTAAAAGCTGATGTGCTTCTAATCTGGATCAAGAGATCCAAGCACAGTGAACTTTGTGTAAGGTCCATTCTGCAGATGCACAATGTTTTGGGGAATTTCTTTCCTTTTTACTTTTTTATTGAAGTATAAAGTTGCAGTGTTGTAATTACTGCTGTACAGCGAAGTGAGTCAGTTGTACATATATATAACAATTTTACTTATCTTCTTTTCCATTATGGTTCACCCCAGGATACTGAATACAGTTCCCTGTGCTCTACAGTAGGACCTTATTGTTTGTTGTTGTTGTTGTTGTTGTTTTTCAGTCAATAATTCATGTCTGACTCCGCGACTGTATGAACTGCAGCACACTAGGCTCTTCTGTCCTCCACCATCTCCCTATCGTTTATCCATTATGTATATGAGCTTTCATCTCCTAACCCCAAGCTCCACATCCATCCCTTTCCCACCCCACCCCCTTGGGAACCACCAGTCGATTCTCTGTGTCCCTGATTCTGTTTCATAGGTCGGTTCACTCGTGCCATATTTGAGATTCTCCATATAAGTGGGATCATATCTGTCTTCCTCTGTCTTGCTTCATTTAGTATGATAATCTCCAGGCCCATCCGTGTTGCTGAAAATGGCCTTATTTCATTCTTTTTTTTAAGACTGAGTCATATTTCTTTGTGTATATGTACCATATCTTCTGTGTCCATTCATCTGTCAGTGGAAATCTGCTTTCATGCCTTGGCTATTGTGAACAGTGCTGCTGTGAACATAAGAATGCATGTGTTTTTTTCAATTATAGTTTTGTCTGGATCAAAGCCCAGAAGTGGGATGGCTGGATCACACAGCAACTCTACTTTTAGTTTTCTGAGGAACTTCCATACTGTTTTCCACAGTGGCTACACCAACTTACATTTGTTTTGGGGAATTTTTTGCAAGGACTTTCTTTCTCTACCTTTCTCCTAAGGCCATAAACATGCCTGAGAGTCTCCCTTCCTAATGAAATCCCAGTTCCACATTAGTGTTTCCTGGACTTCCTTCCGCATAACCCCCAGGAGTTCAGCATCCACTCCGGGGTTCTCAGTGATCACCCATGTGCTGGACACCACAGTCCCTTCTCAGCACAGACCTTTCTGCACAGTGGACCCTACACAGCCAGTCTCCTTTTAACTCCCCACCCACCCAGCGAGTCGCTGTTTCCCCATTAGTCAGCATCTACACCATTCACACAGTCACCTCGGTTGGAAATTTGGTGTATTTTGACACATCCTTTTCCTTCCCACCCCATCTGTCTAGGGAAATGCTGTTATCACCTCTTCCTCCGAGTAAAGTACATAGAAGTGTCCCCCCTTTAAGGCATTATGTTCACTTATCTGTGCTTTTAAAAGAATATGTGCAAACTGGAAGGCATGCGACCCACTTCCCATGGAAAAGCGAGAGAAATGGCTCAGTTATGCCACACTTCCCACCAAGGAAACTAGAAGAGCTTCACTTGACTGGGGAAAGGAGCCGGAACATTCTGCATCACTTTTAGTATCCCTGGGCCAGCAGGTGAATGACCTCCCTGACCGCGCGGCAGCAGCAGTGACACTGGTGAGAAACGCCATGGCTGTTTTTGCCCCTCGAATGAGGATGCTTTGCAGTTGGAGCACAAGCTGTTAGTAAACTGGTTTCCAAAGGGTCAGATGCAGGATAACTAGGGATGAGAGGGAGGTCGGTGAGTGAAAGGGCACTGGAGAAGTTCATTCTGGCAGTGTCTTCCAACTAGATGTGGAGCTGGACATGATGGTTTTTGTGGTGGCCAAGTTTGGGAGTAGGCACAGGGCAACAGCAAGTGACAAAACATTGTGTCCTTAGAACAGAGGGAACTGAAAGCCAACAGCAAAGCTGAAGTCGAGCTGATAGAGCTTTAAATAATAAAATGAGGACAAACAAAACGTGACACAGCTTAGGAAATTAAGGCTCTGGTTTGCTGCATTTTGCACACGTGCACAGGGACCACATCTTTCCAGAGGCCTCCAGGAAGCAACAACTCTTCTAAAAGGAAGACCCAATGGGGCAAACACGAGTTGAAGCACGCAGACCTGCTCACCCTGGTCTCATATACCATCTTCTCTTTATGTTCTAGGGACTATGGTACATTCCTCTACTGACCAACCCATCTCCGCATTGTCTGACCCCAGGGGAAAGTCAGTGTGACCATTCCATCTTTACAGAGAAGGAAACGGACACAGAGACAGCAGCTGGAATGTGACAGGTCTGGACTGGAGCCTACCCAGCCTGGGTCCGGGGGCTAACTGTGCTCCATCACTGTGTCAGACCAGTTCACAACAATTACATGAGAAAGAAGAGGAAATCCTCCTTTTCTGAGTTTAAAAATCAAACAAAATATATAACAAGCAGAGATGAGACAAATGTAGGTGACTCTTCAGCACTACTTTCTGCCCGTTTTCAGACAAAAAGCTCTCTCTGGTGAGCATCTGGTTTTTACTCTTGATACCGGCTTTGTTGCTGAAATGTCCCCCTTCATTGTTTTTGTAATGCGTTATTAGTAAGGTTGTTGAACAGACATTTTTATTGGATTTCCAAAGGACTGGGAACACAGAGGTGATTACAAAAACTTCTTCCATGAGCATCTCAGTGCCCAGCTGGTTCACAGATGCATAGGTGGGATATGGATGTTTCAACAGGTGCTGACAGGTGGGGTGAAGGTACCCTATGGCCCAGAGGATGGACTAACTCTCCCTAAGGGAGCCTGCGATGGTTTCTTAGAGAAGTTACGATTAAGATTTATTTTAAAGAAAAAGTTTGAGACTCATCTTGGTAGAATAGTGAGATATATAAACTGAAGAAAACTATTTCATAATAACTTTATATTTGGAAAGCAAAACATATTATTTTTACTTTGGCACCAAACATTAAAACAAAATAAAATCACTTTTGCTAGCAGGACCTTAAGAAGATTAAGGAACATTGTACTGAGTTTTTCTGTTTTGAGGGAAAGAGTTACGAAAGGTTGAGAAACACTTTTTATGAAAATGTTGTAGCTTCTAATCAAAGTAGTACAATAAACCCCACTGCAACCTCTGCCCTCTATTCTGAAGACCCAGCAATAAAACATAATATATGTATCATAATATAACTCTTGAAAACAAGCCAGATACCTTGTGGATCAGAAATAAACACAAACACACCAGTGAATGATGGGGTAGGGTCTCCCCATTTACCAAATGAAAATACAAGATGTACAATTAAATTTGAGTTGTGGATTAAATGCAGGGGACATACTTACACTAAACAATAATTTATCTCTCTGAAATTTAGATTTAACCAAGTATCACATGTTTTCCCTTGCAGCCTAGAGGGGGTGCAAGTCACGGGCTGATGATGCTCAGAACAGGTACACAGGGTTCCCCTGGAATCACAAGCCCCAGCCCCCAGTCTAGAATGAGTGAGGTCCAGGTGAAACTGCAGAGGTCCAGGCCAGGCAGCTTGCCTTCAACAGTCAGCTGCCTCCAACAGTCAGCTGCCTCCAGGAGCTATGTGGAAAAAAAAAAAAAAAAAGGGACTCTGGACAAGACTCCCTTGGCGGTGGGAGGGGAGGATCCTGGCACAGTTGCTGGGCAGCTGAGTGACCTTGACAGTTAATATCTCTCTGCTCTGTGTCTTCATCTGTCATCAGGAAATATCAGTGCCAACCTCATTAGGACTATTGCAAGGGATAAATGGAAATAGAAAGCATTTAGGACTGTAAACTGTTATCTGAGAATTCTAAACACAGATAATCTGAGAATTCTAAACACATCTAATCCATCATTTACAGGAAGAGACAAAATAACAACAATTTAAGCAAAGATCTGGGGACTGGTTAACTAACCAATTAATGAACTGTACAGCTATTTACTAAGTACCTACTATGTGTAGGCACCGAGGATACAGTGCTGAGCTGGGCTGATGAAGACCCCCTCGCCCCTCCACCTCCCCGTTCTCTTGGAGCTTGTGTTTCAGTGGAAAGAAGCAGCTGATTGAAAAATAACTAACCACGCAAGATCTTCTCAGAGAGCAAGACATTCTACACAGAAAATAGGTCGATGTGAAAGATGGTACTCAGAGAAACGATACAGATTCAGGTTGGCTCATTGGGATGGTGCATTGCAGTTGACCCTCAAGTGACAGTAAGGTTCCAGGCTGTGGAGGTCTGGGTACAGGCATGGCAGGCAGACAGCAGAGCAAGTGCACAAGCCCTGGGTGGGCACATGTTTGACATGAATAAGAGAAGAAGGCCAGAGTGACTGGAGCCTCGTGAGGAGGTGTGTCTGAGATAAGACAACATGCTGGCCAGACTTCACTGCTTGCAAGTATACTTGCAAGGTGATAGGAGGCTGAAAGTCACAGAGAGATTGGCTTTCACTTCTAATAGGCTATTCGAGCTGCCGAATGCAGAACGGATGGTGAACAACAAGAACAAAACCTAGACACGTGCTAGGAAGCTATTTCAATAGTTCGGGTTGTGTTGGGTCAGGTTGGGTTCGAGTTGTTGGATTGGAGATGGAAAGAAGTGAGCAGGTTCTGGACAAATCTAGGAGAAGAATCAGGGGATTTGCTTGGATTGGATATGGGAGAGAAGGATATCTTTTAGGCAGAATTAAAGGCTATAGGCAACATGGTGATGCCTTTTGAGATGGGAGGAGACTGTAGAGGGGTATTTGGAAACTGTTAAAGTTCAAGACTCCTGTTCACCAGATATCCACGTCAGGTATGAGTGTCAAGTAAGCACACATGCACACATGTGCATTCTTCCTCATTGTGTTTTGCATCTCATTAAAATAAGAATGATATGTAAAGCTGTGAGATTTGATGAGCTCAGTGGTCAGATGGTGACTTCAGGAACCAAGAGGGGAAGTAGGAGGAGAAGCCCATGTTGAAGGAAAGTGACACAGTCAAACTTAAAAACATGGAGCTCAAGTCACCTGTAATAAATACAGATAGAGGTGTCCAGTGGACAGTTCAAACACAGGTCAAAGGATAAAATAAACATAAAGGATCAGCTGGGAAAGCAGAGAAGATCAACGTCAAATGTCCAGGCACATCTAACTACACTGAGAAGGGAACAAAATCTAGGGTTATATACTTCACCGAGGTGACTGGGTGCTGGTTGGGAGTCTGGTACAATCTAAAGACCATTCTAAGGAATAAAACAGCAAGGAAGTGGTCGGCTTAGGCGTGTTGTAGGCAACCAAGCTGTGGGACAGGACCACAGAAATAGTTCAATCTGTAGGGAGCATGTACAACCAAGAAGAGGCATAAAATCGAGGAGGAGCTAAAGCATTAGGTTTTCAATATAGTGATTCAGTTGCCAGAAGTAAGAATCCAGTTCAGGTCTCAGAACTGGAGGGCAAGGTGAGAAACCATATCTTGAACATGATTTCCCTGATTTCTTACTTTCTTTCTTTTTTGCCACATGACCTGTGGGATCTTAGTTCCCTGACCAGGGATCAAACCCAGACTGCTTGCAGTGGAAGTATGGAGTCCTAACCGGACCACTGCAGAATTTCCAAGAGTTCTTGCTAAATTAAAGCCATTTGGGGAGCATGGGACTGCAGAGGGAGTTTCTGAGCATTCAGGAAGAGCTCTGTGAATCCTTCCCTCTCTGAGCTTGGCCTGCACATGGACAGTGCATATGGGGCTGACAAGTGGCCACAGTCAATTGGCTTTGATTGTGGAGAAGTCACCATCAACCACGGCACAGCCTAGACTGACAAGGAGACTTCCAGGGAACAGAGCGGGCCACCTAGCTCACTGTTTGACTGACAAACCTTCCATTTCCACCTTCTCACCTGTCTGTAGCCCCCTACCCTGCTGCTTCAAGACCAACCCAGGAATGCACTTCCTGTTTGCCTTGTGGGGCCGTCATCTTGGTCTGCCACCAACTCCCCACCCGACCTGCTTCTTTACACTCTCCTAGCCCACTGTTCCAAAAGGCTTTTATCTTGCCGTCCCTAATACCTGTTATTTACCTCAATTTGCTCCACGGTCTGAAAGTGCACTCAGTGACCCCTGAAGAGCAGTGGTGTTACCTCGGCCCCATCCCTGCTGGAAACACACACACCCGCGATGCCAGAACAACCTGTCGCTTTGAGTATTTTTAGTTTTTCAAATCTCGTGTTTCATTTTTGCAGAGGATGCCAAGAAGAAGAGGAAAATGCTGTAGCTGAGAGGGAAAATCAATACCTCTTAGGAGGCCGAGTGCTCTGTTTGCTCTTGGGTCTGATGCCAGGCTGTGTCAGAAAATTCTGCCAAGTCTCAGACTGCTTACCTTCTCCCAAAGGTGTGATGAAGAATTCATCTGAAGGTCTGGTCTCCCAGGGGGAGATGTCACAAATTTTACATTGCTCTCTGCCACTTGAAATTCTTGCGAGGTGTCAAAGAAACGCAAATGTGGGGATTCAGGAGGAATCTTCCTTCTTTCCTCGATTTAAGAACCATCTCTGGAGAGCAGAGTTGGAGAGACGTAACACTGAGAAGGCCAGGGGCTAGAGTTGAATTACTACCAATGGAGATGGTTTATTTCATCATTCTCGGGGAAATTGATGGAAATGGATTTGAAGTCGGTCTGTTGCTCTGTGAAATGTTAAGTCCTGGGACTTATCTGAATGCAGAGCACCAGCCCCTGTATGGAAATCACAGAGGCTTTGAACTCATATGGAATATTACCTCTCCCTTAATGGAAAACATCCTTTAAATGACTTTTGAAAGTCCACTCCATTAGAACTGACTTTGAAAACAGAGTCATGCATTCAGCAGTGCAGGAGCAAGCACTTACTCCTCTGTCCATGGAAGGTAAAGGGATACAGTAAGATAAGCATGGCAGTCAGCCAATAATAGAGATCCTAGACCAGTGCAAAAACTACAATTATGTACTGTGAAATATGCCAAGTGATATGATCAGATTAACACAAGACACCATGGGGCACATAGATGGAGCCTGTGAGAGAGATACGTAGGCTAAGAAGGCTTCTTGAAGGGACTTAAGACCTGAGGAATGCACAGGAAATAAATAGTTGAAATGAGGGAAGACAGGCTGACTCGGGCAGAGGGAACCATGTTGGTAAAGTTTCAGGGAGGGAGCATGTGGCAGGCTGGAGGGAGGGGAAGAGCTCTATGGAGCTGGAACCCAGACGCCCGGGATAGGTGGGCAACAGACTCTGTGTTTATGTAGAAGGTGGTGGCTGTGTGTTGGTCTGGGGCAAGTAGTGGAAGTAGAAGATTTGTTTTCTTTATGATTTGGAGTTTTGGTAGGGTAACCAACTGATGATGTCTACAGTGAAGTGAATCTGAAATAGAAGTATCTGTGCTAGAAATAAAATAATAGATAACCAGTGACTGATAAAATAATGATAGACATGTGTCAAATATCTACCAGAGGCCAGGTATTGCACTAAACATATTACATATGTTATTTTCTTTTAATAATAACTTCATGAGGTAGATACTATTTAAAAATAAGAAAAACAAGTTTTAGAGGTGGTAACTGTTTTCCTGAGACATAGATTTGAAAATTATAACACTAAGAAGCTAATTTTTTAAAAAAGTTCCATGCCTGATAATAAAACATTGTTTAGACTATCTCAAACCAAGGTTATTATTAGTGAATGTGATTTTCCACCTTACCATGAAGCTTGTTTCCAAGTAACATTAATCATAATCAACAACCAAATCTAAGCTTTAAAAAGGTCCCCTCCTTTTAATACATTTAAAAGAATGTTTTACATGAATTCCAAAGATAATGTTTCCATGTTTGCTTTAAAAAATAAAAATACTCTCGGTAACTGTGAATTTACTTATCAGAATTATGATCATTAGCAATCACACATCTATAACCATATGTTTATTTATGTGACGATACTTTTTATGTCTTTATCTCCAAAAAACCCTTGAAGACTGAACCCAGAAACTATAGATAGAAGTACTGGAATCAGTATATGACACTTGGAAAGAACTTGAGAGAGGAAAAAAAAAAGGTGAACACATGAAAAAAAAAATCCTCTAGGACAGATTTCTAGAATGAGCAGCAAAGTGTTCCCAACAAATATTTTCCTACAAAGAAATGTCACAGCAGTAAATAAGTTCCCCAAGGAGAAAGCCACCAGCTTTCAAACTACATCATCTTACAAATCATTGGCCAGGGCCTCTCATTATAAAAGTTAACAGGAACTGGAGGAGGCTGCCATGGTGGGGGACTTCCCACAGGTCATCACATGACCCACAAGCACGGAATAGGCTTAGTTTTCATCCTGCCTAGGTTTAAGAATCTCTAAGAATGAGTTTAGAAAAAAAATTTTGTTTTCTTCTGTCACCAGCCCAACTTGCACAAGAGAAATGTTGTTGTTTATTTGCTAGGTTGCATCTGACTCTT
This sequence comes from Cephalophus harveyi, assembly GCA_006410635.1. Taxonomy (NCBI): domain Eukaryota; kingdom Metazoa; phylum Chordata; class Mammalia; order Artiodactyla; family Bovidae; genus Cephalophus; species Cephalophus harveyi. Next base: position 64,436 of record SJYT01000350.1, read on the forward strand.
TGCAACCCCATGAACTGTAGCCCTCCAGGCTTTCCTGTCCATGGGATTTTCCAGGCAAGAATACTGGAGTATTCTCCAAGGGCTCTTCCTGATCCAGGCTGTGGCTCCTGCCGCATCTCCTACATTGCGGGCAGATTCTTTAACACTGAGCCATCAGGGAAGCCTGCACGGGCATATAACAGAGCCTAAAGATGCAGACGTTGGGTTTATGAGGCAAATGATGGAGTTGATGGATGGGGCTGCACTCAGAGGGGTGGGATGAAGATTGGATAGGGGCCGGCTGACACGGGAGCAGCGCTCGCCCCTCCATCCATCCTACAAGGATCCCTAGCCAGCCAACGCGCTGAGACTCTGACATAAATCAGGAACAACAATGGACGAGCGTGAAGAAACGGCCTGGCAGCCGCGGCACCGCAGCTATAAATCAGCAACTAATTCAATCCTCTCAGATGCCTCGTTTGATTAATTTATGTCAGCATTTTCTGTGCTGTCAGGCTCTGTCCCTGGAGCCTCCCCCTTGCCTTGCTCTCCACTGTCTCTGGCACAAAGAGGGGCCCTCCCACCTCCACGGAAGGAAGAAGGAAGCGGGGCAGCAGCACAGAAGGATAAGCATGGCCAGCCCCATCTCTCCCCAGCTAAGCAAGAATGAGGACAGGCTCTCAGGAGGAGCCCGGGCTCCAGAAATAGCCGCTTTCTGATCCCAGAAAATGTGGTCTCCCTGTGCTTCAGAGTGAAAGAAGGCAGCGGACCTTCAGCCCAAGGAGAGACACCCAACAGTTTTCTTAATGGAGTTAGGAAAAATACAGCAGCCCTTCCTTCTCTTGAGGCAGAAGCGATCATGGACACGAGCAATTACAACGGTGGAGAGTGAGTGACAAACCAGATACCCAAGAGCAGCACGTGATGGGGCTGTATCAGTATAATAAATAGAAGTCTTCACTTGTACGGAAAGTAATTTATTTGTATGCAGAAATCTCAAGGAGTGTTGTTTAGTGCAAAAAAATATAGCTGAATTTTTTGTGTTTCTGTTGTTTCGAGAAAAAAATATGTATGTCTTCTATATTTTTTGCTATCATTTTGGTCTGTTAAACTCTGTGTTCTAAGTGTTTATGATAAATATCTACTTCTCGGGCACTGGGAAAAAGTCCTTTAAGAATACTTCCTAATTAGGGAATAATGTTAAATAGACAATACAGGCTGGAAAGTAGAATTCTAAAATCCCATAAGAATAATTTATATCTGTTTATCACAAGCTCGTAGGTAATACAGAAGACTGAATTAGTGTTACTGGTTCAGTCTGAGCAGATACAACAGCACACCGGGTTGTACTTCAGAGGGCCAGTCTCTCTGTGGGCAGACAGAAGACCACAGCTCAATTTAAATGGAAGAGGCGACGGCCAGAGGGGATGTGGCTAGGAGGAAGGGCTTGTGTCTGCCCAGGTCCAGGGGAGTCATTCTATTTTAGGGCTCATGGTGATCAAGTGCTCTCAAAGCTCAACGAGTCATCTCCTCTACTGCTTATTTATTCTTGTTATTAAAAATGTTTATACCTTACTTACCCTGGTATGTAGGTTTACAAGTATAACTGTAGGGGAAAAAAATCAAACAGAACGAATAAGCTTTCCATTATGGATTACAACCCATGACAGGTAACATCTATCAAAAACACAGTTTCTCTGTTCACACATTTAATTAGGAAACTTGAAATTGAAAGGCAAGAACAGGAAAGGATGATGAGCCCTGAAAGAAAATTCTATAGTTCACTGACTGTGCCTACCCATGTGAGCTTTTTTTTCTTCTTTCAAAGGAGTCTGGATTTAAAGTATATCTAGATGGTCAGTGTTTGGTATGACCAGCCCCCTCAGGACAGGTATGCAGGATGTAAACAGATACACCCAGAGTCCAAACTCTGTCTTCCTTCATACATGAAATCTGGGGACCAACCTGCAAGGCCAGTGAGAAAGTGCAATGAATGAAACCGTGAAAGCGCAAGTGAAAGTCACTCAGTCCTGTCTGACGCTTTGTGACCCCATGGACTGTAGAGTCCATGGAATTCCCCAGGCCAGAATACTGGAGTGGGTAGACTTTCCCTTCTCCAGGGGATCTTCACAACCCAGGGATCGAATATGAGATAGGCATATTGGGAGTGTCTGGTCCTCAGGTTATTAAAAAAAAAAAAAATCAGTTCAATTAACCTAGAAGAATTAACTACTGGCTGAAGACTATGGGAACCATTCCAACCCTAGCCGCCCACCCTCAATACTGATGAAGTTTATGAAGATACATATCATCTGGCAATTTCCGTGGGTGGGTCTCTGAGTCCATACTCCAGAGGGGTTTCCGTATGACTCAGTGCATAGCCAGTTTTGGTAAACAGTGTGTTTGACATAGTTCTTTCTATTCCAGAAACAAAACACAGACTCCGGGGTGGAAGGCATGGAGAAACAAGTTGCATAAGCAAGTGTCTTAATATAGTCTGTGCAAGATTGAACCCGTGTAAGACTGGAACAGACTAGAATAGACTGGGATAGACTGGAAAGACTAGAATTGACTACAATAAATCAGAATAGACGGAAACAGATGAGAATAGACCAGGATATACTGGAAAGACTGGAATAGACTGGGATATACTGGAATAGACTGGAATAGACAGCTTTAGTGGATATCGAGCCTCCATCCTGAAAAAAGGCAACATGCTAGTCCTCAATGATTGCTTTATTCATGGCATTATTTTAACCTGAAACCTTAAAAGGGCATCAGGCAAGTCAGCAATAATGACCACACAGTCTCTACCATGGTCCCATCCACCAGAGGGTCCATGGTTGCCCCACAGCCCCCTTGGCCACCCTGAAGCCCCACCCCACAGTGTGAACAGAGCTAGCCACCTTGGGACCCTGCTCTGCAGAGCCCTGGCATCTTCTGGAGAAGATCGAGGAAAGTCTTGTGTCTCGGCCACCTTCCCCTTCTCCTGTGCTCAACCTCCTCCAAGCGAAGCTCCTCAGTCAGCAGGTCACATCACACCTTCCCATTGCAGGTGTCACCACACCCCCGCATGCGCTGAGTTTTGGGAAAACAATGTTTCCTCCTCCCTTAATATTTAGGGGGCACACCTGTGAAGGCTCCAGGACCACGGCTGTACCTGCATACCCACTGTGAGCCACCACTCCACACTCAGCCGGATGCAGACCTGCAGCACGTCTGTAATAACAAGAATGGGGAAGGGGCCTGCCCACCCCCGGGCCTTCGAAGATTCTGCAATTCAAAGGCAGGAAGGGAAGATGACTGTTAATTCTGCTAGAACCCTGAGGAAATCAGTCATCTTGAATCACTAATGTTAATTTATGACTTTGGACAGGTTGCATGAACTTTATTAAACTTAACTAAATTCACTGAAATGAATGGGCAAACAAACAAATCAAAACCTGGCTACCCCTTGGCTGAGAAAGACTGAACCAGAGCCAAGCTTTCCCAGGGAGAGAAACTCCAGAACCTACTAGACGTTGAGGTAGCAGAGGGAGAAGTGAACACAGCTCCATGCTCTACCTGCTGCCCCGGAATGCCCACTGACTCAGATGCCCCCGGAAACACATCTCAGAGCTGGCAGTCGACATCTCAGAGTCAAAGGGTCAGGGACCCCACCAATGCCCCGGCTTTTCCCAGTGGCTCCAGCAGATGCAGAATTTCATGATGGGATTATGAAAACCTTCCAGTCACAGAGGTGACTCCAAAATCAGAGAGCAAAGCATCTAATTCAATGTTCAGAATCTCGTGGTGGATTCATGTCAATGTATGGCAAAACCAATACAATATTGTAAAGTAGTTAGCCTCCAATTAAAATTAATAAATTAAAAAAATATATTTGAAAAAAATAAAAAAGAAATAAAACTTAAAACATCCAAAAAAAAAAAAGAATCACTTCCTGACAACTTTTCTTTACTTTGTGAAAAAGAGAGAGAGAAGCGGAGACTTGTTCCAGGAGCCTTTGTGCTTCTGAGCTACATGGAAGGCACCAGGAGGTGATGCCAAGATTTCAGGCCAACTTAAGGTCGATTGGCAGCTTTGTTGACATGTACGCTTCAGGACACCTTTGGATAATCAGGTGGTATCATTTCCCAAGGACAGATGACAATCAATACATGAAAAAGTTCATTCACTCTTACTAGTATAAGTCCGAATTCTAATGCTCTAAGGCCATGGAATGTTTCTGAGCCTCACTGGCCTCCAACGCAAAGTGGGTATCAGGACTTGGATTGTGCAGGCACCAAGCTTCCAGATGGTCCCTGAAGTAGGGCCAGCCCCTGTGCATGGATCACTACTTCTATGCTATGCCAGCTGTAGACATTACTAGTTCATCCTCTACTCCTTCCCTTGGATCTGGAGAAAGACAGTACCAAACAATCCAGGTTTGTGCTCACAGGACACCAGCTCTGAATGACATGGATCCAATGACCTTCCCAAGTCTCCTGGTCCAGCCTTTGGGACTTTCTGCAACTTGGAAATCTGTTCTTTTATATATATATAATGAGTATATATCATAATATATTATGAATATATATGTAATCTTTTAACATATATATATGTCTATATCGTGATATATATAGTATCATAATACTATATATACTATAGTATCACAAGTATACATCTGATACTTGTTGGGCACAAAAGACATAGTGGACTCAGGTTTCCCATTGCTTAGAGACAAGACACTCTCACAGCAGGAGACCTAAGACACACTCTCTGAAAGCAAAGCTTCAAAGACTAGTAGTTGTCTCGGCGACCAGCACACAGCAGCATAAAGTCACACACACAAAGCAGTGTGCTCCAAGCAAAAGTCAGAGGATGAATCACAGAGATGGATGTAAAAAGACCAAGAGTTTCAGAGAGAGAGATCAAGTCAGAAGAATATTCATCCAAGCTAATTCTATAGAAATTTTAATTAATAATTTGGGGGAATTTAATAAGCATAATTGATATAATTATTGCTCCAATTCTGAGAAGAGGAGATCAATGTAAGTGTACAGGGCTTCCCATACACACATGCATGATATGCAGATGTTCCAAAGATAAACTACTTCTGCTTGCAATTTTTTAATTGCTTTGCCTGATGTCTGAGGAGGCCTTACAAATAGCTGAGAAAAGAAGAGAAGTGAAAGGCAAAGGAGAAAAGGGAAGATATACCCACTTGAATGCAGAGTTCCAAAGAATAGCAAGGACAGATAAGAAAGCCTTTCTCAGTGATCAATGTAAAGAAATAGAAGAGAACAGCAGATTGGGAAAGACTAGAGATTTCTTCAAAAAAAATTAGAGATACCAAAGGAACATTTCATGCAAAGATGGGCCCAATAAAGCACATAAATGGTATGCACCTAACAGAAGCAGAAGATATTAAGAGGTGGCAAGAATACACAGAAGAACTATATGAAAAAGATCTTCATGACCCAGATAACTATGATGGTGTGATCACTCACCTAGAACTAGAATGCAAAGTCAAGTGGGCCTTAGGAAACATCGCTACCAACAAAGCTAGTGGAGGGGATGGAATTCCAGTTGAGCTATTTCAAATCCTAGAAGATGATGCTATGAAAGTGCTGCACTCAATATGCTAGAAAATTTGGAAAAGTCAGCAGTGGCCACAGGACTGGAAAAGGTCATTTTCATTCCAATGCCAAAGAAAGGCAATGCCAAAGAAAGTTCAAACTTCTGCACAATTGCACTCATCTCACACGTTAGTAAAGTAATGCTCAAAATTCTCCAAGCCAGGCTTCAACAGTGCATGAACCATGAAATTCCAGATGTTCAAAATGGAGTTAGAAAGGGCAGAGGAACCAGAGATCAAATTGCCAACAATGGTTGGATCATCAAAAAAGCAAGAGAGTTCGAAAAAAAAAGTCTAATTCTGCTTTATTGACTATGCCAAAGCCTTTGACTGTGTAGATCACAATAAACTGTAGAAAATTCTTCAAGAGATGGGAATACCAAACCACCTTACCTGCCTCCTGACAAATCTGTATGCAGGTCAAGAAGCAACAGTTATATCTGGACATGGAACAACAGACTGGTTCCAAATTGGGAAAGGATTATGTCAAGGCTGTATATTGCTACCATGCTTATTTAACTTATATGCAGAGTACATCATGAGAAACGCTGGACTGGAAGAAGCACAAGCTGGAATCAAGATTGCTGGAAGAAATATCAGTAACCTCAGATACGCAGATGACACCACCCTTATAGCAGAAAGAGAAGAAAAACTAAAGAGCCTCTTGATGAAAGTGAAAAAGGAGAGTGAAAAAGTTGGCTTAAAACCCAACATTCAGAAAACTAAGATCATGGCATCTGGTCCCATCACTTCATGGTAAATAGATGGGGAAACAATGGAAATAGTAACAGATTTTATTTTGGGGGGGCTCCAAAATCATTGCAGATAGTGACTGCAGCCATGAAATTAAAAGATGCTTGCTCCTTGGAAGAAAAGATATAACCAACCTAGACAGTATATCAAAAAGTAGAGACATTACTTTGCCAACAAAGGTCCACTGAGTCAAAGCTATGGTTTATCTAGTAGTCATGTATGGGTGTGAGAGTTGGACTATAAAGAAAGCTGAGTGCTGAAGAATTGATATCTTTGAGCTGTGGTGTTGCAGAAGACTCTTAAGAGTCCCTTGAACTGCAGGGAGATCAAACTGGTCAATCCTAAAGGAAATCAGTCCTGAATATTCATTGGAAGGAGTGATGCTGAAGCTGCAGCTCCAATACTTTGACCACCTGATGTGAAGAACTGACTCACTGGAAAAGACCCTGATGCTGGGAAAGACTGAAGGCAGGAGGGGAAGGGGATGACAGAAGATGAGATGGTTGGATGGCATCACTGACTCAATGAATGAGTTTGAGCAGGCTCTGAGAGTTGGTGATGGACAGGGAAGCCTGGCGTGCTGCAGTCTGTGGGGTTGCAAAGATTTGGACATGACTGAGTGATGGAACTGAACTAGACTGAACTGAATTGAACTGCCTGCTGTCTCTGAAGATGGGCGAGACTCTGACCTGATTCCTCTTAAGTGACATAAAAGGTTTTTCTAAATGGCTGTTGACCTATTTCTCCCTCTTTTGCTCTGGGCCACACCCATTTCATTTACTGTCCTGTGGGGAATGAGGGGGGAGTCCTCTACTCCTCACATTTCCTCCAGGAAATGTCCTAGAGGAAAGGTCCAATGGTTGTCTATGTGGCATTCGCTTGGTAAAGTGCTTGGAAAGGATTGGGTTGATCAAAAGCATTGTTCGTGTTTTTCCATAACATCTCATGGGGAAACCCAAGCAAACTTTTTGACCAACCATAGGCAGCATGCCAGGCCTCCTTCTCCATCACCAACTCCCAGAGTCCACCCAAACTCAAGTCCATTGAGTCGGTGATGCCATCCAACCATCTCATCCTCTGTCGTCCCCTTCTCCTCCCGCCCTCAATCTTTCCCAGCAGCAGGGTCTTTTCAAATGAGTCAGTTCTTTGCATCGGTGGCCAAAGTATTGGAGTTTCAGCTTCAATATCAGTTCTTCCTATAAACACTCAAGACTAATCTCCTTTAGGATGGACTGGTTGGACCTCCTTGCCATCCAAGGGACTCTCAAAAGTCTTCTCCAAGACCATGGTTCAAAAGCATCAATTCTTCGGTGCTCAGCTTTCCTTATAGTCCAACTCTCACATCCATACATGACTACTGGAAAAACCATAGCCTTGACTAGATGGACCTTTGTTGGCAAAATAACGAATGTCTCTGCTTTTTAATATGCTGTCTAGGTCGGTCATAACTTTCCTTCCAAGGAGTAAGTGTCTTTTAATTTCATGGCTCCAGTCACCATCTGCAGTGATTTTGGAGCCCCCCAAAAATGTGTGTACACCACCTGCAAAGGCAAGGTCATTGGAAGGACCTGAGGACCACTTCCCTTATTCTTTATACAGAGGGTGAGCACATTCAATCCAGAAAGGGAAGGGAGACTACCCCCGAAAGGAGGGGTAGGGTCTCCAAGGAGGAAGGAACTCAGGCTGGATCTGATGGGAGGGGCCACTGGGGAGGGGTGTGCTCCCTTCCCTCTTTCCTTCTCATGATGCAGACATGACCTTGCTCACCCTTGCCATGTCAGGAAAGTTCTGAGAACTCCTTTTGATTGATGCGTAAAGATTAATCTGGCAAGATGTGCATGCTGTATCCATGAGCTGTGATTGTGGAGACACGTAGTGTTCAGGGAAGCAAAAATGCATGAGGGAAGCAGGATTTAAAAACCTCTCTTTCCCAGAGGTTGTTCTGTTCACATGACCTGTACACAAATGTCTATAGTCACTTTATCCATAATAGCCAAGAACAGGAAACAACCCAGATGTCCTTCAGCAGGTGGATGGTTAACCAGAAGTGATACATCTACTCAGCAATAGGAAGAGATGAATTATTGATACACTACAATCTGGATGAATCTCAAAACATTATGCTGTGAAAAAAAGTCCATCGAGAAAGGTTACAAACTGTATGATTTGGCTTATGTGATGACACAATTACAGACAGGAAGAATACGCTAGTGACTGCCAGGTATCAGAGATGCAGGGAGCTGGGAATGGTTAGGAATGGGCAGCTAGAGAGAGAGTTCCTGAGGGTGTCGGAACTGTTCAGAGTCTTGACTGCAGTGGTGGATACAAGAGCCCACGTATGGGATCAAAGTGCATGAAACTGAACAGGCACCCAGAATTGCGGGCACATGTACCGGGGAAAGTCTGAATGGAGGGGTGGATTACATGTTAGGATCTTCACTGTGATGTTGTCCTATAGTTTTATGAGAAGTCACCACGGGGGTAGGGGGGGAACTGGGTAGAGTCTACCTAGAATCTCTCTGCATCATTTCTTACAACTGCACATGAATCTATAATCATCTTCTAAAAAAGTATAATACAATGATATGGAAGAAAAAACCCTGTTGCATCAATTACATCATCATTCAGGAGAAGCAATGTTCATCAGTGTCCTAAATCAAAACCAAACCCCAGAGTGGTCTTTCCTCATCAGAAATAACTCTATTCTAGTTTGGAATCAACTCCTGATGCTGCACACGGATTCCCCTTGGAGTCTCCAAGGTGCCTCCAGTCCTGAGAAAAGATGAGCCTGGCAAAAAGTTGCCATCGGACAAATTACTAATCTGGGTGCTGCCATGGCTGGCAAGGATTTACATATATCAGGCATATTTCACACTCTCTTTACTGGCCACTTCCTCCAAGCCCCAACTTCAAAAGGCAGAGCACGGTGCTACCCCTCGGCCCTGCGTCCAGGGGGCAGCTCTGCAGCCTGGGCTCCCTTCATGGCTGGCTAAGCTCTCACAATATCCTCCTCCACAGCGAGGCCACTCCTCCCATCTACCCTCAAGAGGCCTGGAGCCAAGACGCAGGTCTCTGCAGCACAGAAGCTCCAAAAACAGTCTCTTTAAAAACCACTGCTTCTGCTCCTCCGTGCCCCCTCTTTAGTTGTTTAACTCCTTGAGACTCTCAAGACAAAATGTGAAGCCACCCCTAAAACTAAATAAGTTTAGCTTTCAGCCGATGGCACATCTTCAGTGCCTCACAGAGGAAAATCCACATGATAGGAAAGAAAAGAAGGCTTGCTCCGCATGATGTCAATCTTCTAAAAGATGGCTGATCTCCTGCAGCGGAAATCCACCCTAAAGAGGGACCACGAGATTAGCCATTCCCTTGATTTCTTATTATTTTCCTGATAGAAAAACACTTTAAACTTCTTAAAATGTGAAGGAAAAAAAATGCAGCAATGCAATTTGTGTGGTTATCTAAGCCGAACAGATCTCCTATTCTTTCTTATTAATACCAACCCCGGGCCAGCCCAGTTGCCAGCTGACTGCCAGTCATGCCCTCCAAGGATGACAAAGCAGGAAGAAAGGAAGAGGCAATCCTTTTGCTACAGAAGGCGGCCAGCTGGATGCTGGGAGGTGGCATCATAACTTGCAGTAAGAGGTGCCGGACACAAGGAATGTCCCAGAATGGCCAAGAGTGGCAAAGCCACGTGTCAGAAAGTGAGGACACTAGAGCCAAGATGCCAGAGGGCGTCACCTTCAAGAAAAGCACAACGAGAGCTTCTCCGGTGGTTCAGTGGTTAAGAGTCCTCCTGCTAGAGCAGGGGACACTGGAAGATCCCGTGAGCCGCCGAGCAACTAAGCCTGTGTGCCACAACTATTGAGCCTGTGCTCTGGAGCCCAACTGGAGTGCTCTGGAGTTGCAACTACCAGGCCCAAGTGCTCCAGAGTGCATGCTCCACAACAAGAGATGCCACCCCAGTGAGAAGCCCACACACCACAACTAAGCAACAGCCCCCGCGCCGCAATTACAGAAAGCCTGCACACAGCAACAGAAACCCAGCACAGCCCAAAATAACTAAAGAAAATTATTTTAAAAAGATAGCAGAACAAAACGAAAAACCAAGTTCCTGATTAGGTGGATGTACAAAGAGGTTGTAAAATGAGAGGTCCTGTTGCATGTGTTCAGGGACTTGGTGGCACTGAAGCAGAAAGGCAGGCATGGGGGATACTGAGACCCCTGTGCTCTGAAGCAGAAAGCAACTCCTTGCTCCTAGAGAGCCTCAGGGGAGCCTACTATCAGCCCAGTTAGTTAGTGGATGTACAAAGAGGTTGTAAAATGAGAGGTCCCATTGCATGTGTTCAGGGACTTGGTGGCACTGAAGCAGAAAGGCAGGCATGGGGGATACTGAGACCCCTGTGCTCTGAAGCAGAAAGCAACTCCTTGCTCGTAGAGAGCCTCAGGGAGCCTACTATCAGCCCAGTTAGTTAGCCTCACCCACAAATTGCTGGAGAAGACTCTTGAGAGCCCCTTGGACAGCAAGGAGATCAAACCAGTCAATCCTAAAGGAAATCAACACTGAATATTTGTTGGAAGGACTGATGCTGAAGTTGAAGCTCCAGTACTTTGGCCAAGAGCCAACTTATTGGAAAAACCCTGATGCTAGAAAAGCTTGAGGGCAAAGAAGAAGGGGCAAACAGAGGATGAGATGGCTGGATGGCCATCACTGACTCGATGGACATGAGTATGATCAAACTCCGGAAGATAGTAAAGGACAGAGAAGCTGGTGTGCTACAGTTCATGGGGTTGCAAAGAGTAAGACGCGACTCAGTGACTGAACAACAGCAACAACAAGCTGCCAAGATGAGGATCCAGGAGTATCCAGGAAATTGAAAAGGTGCTAGTTTTGTCCACCCTGCCACATGAGGAGGGCTGGTAAAGAGGCCATGCGGTGCCATCTTTATCTCAAAATAAAATCTCATTATTATAACTTTCTGTACATCTGAATCTCTGATTACAATTATCCATGGAAAAGAAAACCTTGGAATCCTGATCACATGGGACTCCTGGGTAGACATGAAACTCTAAGAAAATAAAATCTGTTTTGAGCTAAATCTTTCTGAACTCTGCCAAAAGAAAATAGGAAATGTTCACTTGCTGTATTGTTTCTGCTGGATGAAGCAGACAGAAGGAAAACTCATAATCATCTCAAACTGTGTCCTAAACCCAGTCTCATTCTGCAAAGTCACGTCTCACCACCCAGGAGAGCCTTTACTCCACACAGGAGAGTCTGTCAGCCTGTAGAATTTCCTAAAGAAAGAACATTCTGGTTGATGGCAGCATTCTGAGCTGACAAGTAAGACCCCACACGTATTACTGAATTACAGTCTCATGACTGCAAAATGTTCACTCCCAACTACTGTGAGATAAGTATCATTTCCATAAAAAAGAAAAATCACTCCACAAGCTAACTCTTCTGTTTATTTATTAAAGAGCTACTATCCCGGCAAAACCTTACTGTAACTTTCTGCGAACATATTATCTAAGAGATCATGGTCATGTTATTTTAAGGGATACAAGGAATTATTTGGCTTGAGTTTTTTTGTCTTCTAGGTGCTTATAATGTATCTGGAGACAGTAGACAAATATTCAAAACTTGGGGGGAAGTGCAAGGCAGTGTACAGTTAGTGCCAAGATCAATGCCAAGATCAACTCTTAGCTCACAGGCCTAGAGAAGCCCGTGTCCTAAAGAGAAAACCACCTCTTAAAGATCCCAAAGGGCTGCAGAGCACTTCCCAATGTCCACCCTCTGAGCAAACAGCCTGGTTCTCAATAATGATTTTCACCACTCCCTGGTGGCTCAACAGTAAAGCATCTGCCTACAATGCAGGAGATGTGCCAGGAGCCTCAGGTAGGGAAGATCCCCTAGAGTAGGAAAGGGCAACCCACTCCAGTGTTCTTGCCTGGGAAATCCCATGGACAGAGGAGCCTGGCAGGCTACAGTCCAGAGTCGCCAAAGAATCAGACTTGACTTGGCAACTAAATAACAATACAAGCCCACTCCCTCACACACTGTGAGCCAATTCACCAACTGTCACCAGGGCCCACTTACTACGCAGCAGAAACTACCGCTGCATTTGATAGAATTCAATCTGGTTGTCTGGCTGAGTAGAGATGATCTGAAATTGAAGGAGTAAGGGGAGGAAGTAGAGGCTCAGCTCTTGACCCTCATTCTGGAGCAGAAGGAAGAGGTTAACAAGACAGATGGTTCAGGTCAAGAGCAACCAAAGACTGTAGTCTGAGATTCACTCATTAGTCAGTTAACTCACTCATCCAGCCTTTACTAAGTGCTCTAATGAGAGCCTATAGCACAGAGGAAAAAAAAAAAAACAGGTACAATCTGTTTGTAGGACATAAGTTCACCTCAAAAATGGATTCCAATATACATTAAGTGCAGACAAATATTGCTTGATTCCACTTATACAGGGAACCTGGAATAGTCACATGCAAAGTCAGAAAGTACACTGGTAGACTGCCAAGGGCTGGGGACAGGGAGGGGGAATGGGGACATAGTGTTTAATGGGGACAGAGTTCAGTTGAAGAAGGTGAAAAATCCAGGAGCCGGATGATGGTGAGAGCTGTGTTAACAATGTGAATGTACTTACGGCCACTGAGCTGGATGGTTAAATGTGGTTAAAACAGTATGTTTTATGTTATGTGGCTTTTACCACAATTTAAAAAAACATAAAAATATACCACTGGAGAGACATTTGAGGAGATACAATGATGACCGTGATGCAGAATGGGAAGACATGATGACTTCTGTAACAGAGGACAAGCATATGTGATGAGCACAGACAGAGGAGGTCAGGTGAGGCTTCCTGGAGAAGGTAGCCTTTGACCGTTCAGCCTTGGAGGATGAGGAGGTTGGGGATGAGGTACAGTCTGGAAGGGAGGGTGAAGGAGAGTGGGTTTTCCATGAGGAGGGCACAGGTGAGCAAAGGCAAGACTGGACAGAGCAGAGATCTCTGCCTCTCGCACAGAAGTGTGCTCGGCTGTGTACACACAAAATCTGCCCTTGGCAGGTCTATAAAACCCAGGCCCGTCAAATTAACTATCTACCCAGAGTAATTCAGACAGAGGACTTCAGTTCAGTTCAGTAGGGTGGTGGATCCTTGTCACCAGGTAGGCAGCCACTCACAGAAGACACTGATTGCATGGTGATTAAATCTCCACAAATATGATTTTAATCATATGTTATTTAATATAGAGAGAGCAATGACATTTTCCAGGATAGATGGGCATCTTTACCTGAGCCAGTAAATTATTTCCTACTGACAAGCAGAGACCATCTCCTAAGCACATTTCCAACTCAACCTAAGTATTTCCTTCCTGAATATGCATTCTTTCCCTTCTCTCAGGAGCTAAGTGATGGGTAAGCAGACTTCGCCTGGGGTAACTTTGTTTGATGACCGGCTTGATCCCCAACCCCAATTGTCACTCTATCACATTTCATTGCAGAAAATTTCTGGAAACACCCACACAGCCAATACTGCAGAGCTCTCATACCTCTTACTCAACAAGTCTTGGGTCCAGAGAAGCCAAACGTAAGCAATGCAGCACATTGATGATAAACTGCACACCTCACAAAGAGTGTCAGTCTGGCAATCGCTAGAATAGCCCTACGATACCTTAAGAAAGGCAGGAACTGACACCTGTAATCAGAGTTCATTGTCCAATTACATTAGGATAATAACGGTCTGGACTCATTTATGTTTGTATAAGATGATATGATTTTCCACACTAAAAGGTCTTTTATTACCAGCCATCAACACCATAATAGCAGTCCTAAATGTGAAAGAAAGCCACTCGAGTTAATCCAGCTTTCTGACTTTATTTCACTGCAACAGCAGGGTCTCCCTAACAGCTGCCACAAGCTGTGGCCGAAGGCAGGAAAGGCACAAACATCCACGACAGATCCCGAGGGAGGAGGGTCGGTCACACAGTGGGGATGTTGGGGGTGGAAGGAATAATAGACGAGGGTGCCTAGAGAACAACCCAGAAGGTTAAATCCACTAGGAAAACACAATGAGAAAGGGGAAGGTGAAGGATGGACGGGGAAAGAAAAGCAAGACAGATAGTGTCATGTGGCTCCCTGCTCAAGACTTCAGGATCAAAACTGTGGTTCCCAACGCCTTTCCTGAGTGGAACTCTGATCAGGTTAGACCTCCTCCTCCCCTCTTCCTCCAGCAAACAAGGAGAGAAGAGCATCTAAACTCCCATACCACTGATGCAAGGATTTAAATACAGATGGTTTGTGGATCCTATAAAATGTGAAAAGTGTGATGATGGAATAGTGATTTTTAAATAAAATTTTCAGAAGACACACATGAGTACAGTTTTTTAAAGCAGTCACTTTGAGAGCACTTGAACTTAATGCAAGAACGGCATGACCATGGGCCTGGGCATTTATGGTGCATCTTTGAGTACTGCCACTTTGGTTCTTTAAAAATATCTATGTACGTATGTTGGAGAAGGCAATGGCACCCCACTCCAGTACTCTTTGTACGTATGTGTTTTATTTGGCTGTGCTGGGTCTTAGTTGGGGCATGGGACTCTTTTAGTTGCCACATGTGAACTCTTAGGTGTGGCAGGGGGGATCTAGCTCCCCGACTAGGGATCAAACCTGGACCCCCTTCACTGGGGGCAGAGAGTCTTAGCCACTGGATCACCAAGAAAAGTCCCACGACTTTGGTCTTAAACCCAGAAAGACAGTCTCCAGCCTTGGCAGTGATTTTGGTTCTGATCCAACCATATCTCATGCGGGTTGATCACACAGCTCATTCACCAGATTGACTTTCTATGGCATTTAGTTTCTTCATAAAAGTGGTCCCCCTGTGAGGGAAGCCGGCTTTGTCCCTGCTGCGCACATGAGAAGAATGGGCTCTGGGCTGCACGTGTTATTCCAAGGGGGGAGCTTTCTGAAAGTGACACTGTTGGGGGGAAGCACCGGGCCTCCCAGACGGGTGATTTTAAGGGCACACGACTGGTTTGCTCGCATGTTTGGAATGCTTATTTATTTGTATATGTCACTTTTGTTTTGAGATGAAAAGCCAGCAGGCCAAGAGTGGAAAGTTATTAAGTTGAGGCTCATTGCCTGCCTCATCGAGGATGTGGAAAGCAGGGTGCAGGTCAGGGAAGGAGAATACAAAGAAACAGGGGAGTTTAGAGCGGGCAGGGGGAGGGGCCTTGTCATTCACGTGTCTCCCGGCCACCCTCACTTACTCTGCTCTCCCTCATTCAACAAATATTTGTTAAGTGTCTGCAATACCTGAGTGTGCTAGAGGCTTGGGTACATCAGCGAACAAACCAGGTCAGAATCCTCATCCTCATATATTCTAGGCTAAAAGGTGCAGGTGAACAATAATCAATAACATAACGAGTCAATTAGACAGCCTCTTCAGTGGTGTTAAGCATCCTAGAAAATTTCACACAGAGGAAGCTACAGGGACTGGGCCTGAGGGAAGGCAGTGATTTTAAATGTCTGTCCCAGCAGAAGGCAATGGCACCCCACTCCAGTACTCTTGCCTGGAGAATCCCATGGATGGAGGAGCCTGGTAGGCTGCCGTCTCTGGGGTCGCACAGAGTCGGACACGACTGAAGTGACTTAGCAGCAGCAGTCCCAGCTGAAGGTCCAGGAATACCTTCCCTAGCTTCTAACCGCTAAATCTCAAGAGGAAAGGACACTAGCCACCAAAGAGAAGATTTATTTCTTGTCAAGATTAATTAAATGGCAATGAGTGAAGTCATCTCCCTAGAATCGGGCACCACCATTTATACTGGGAACGTACTGAGTTCCTTCCTCTCGGGGCGCTGTCATGCACACAAGCCTTGCCCACCTCCAGCAATTTGGACCACGTCTGGGGATGAGGCTTTCTTCGCTTCTGTCTTTACTATTGATTCTTTCCTAAAAGTCGCCAGTCAGGATAACGTGACTCCATCATTTACTCTGAGAAACAATAGAAAGCACTTCAAGTCTGCCTTCCTGGTCTCAAATCCACAGCTATTCTGATTGCCACCAGGTTTGCTTGAAAAGCAAGAAAAATAAGGGAGGAAATCTTTACTTCTTCTTCCATAGAAAATGGAAGAATTTTTTAAAGATTAGATGAGTTTTTGAAAATCATGTAAGATTTGTCTGATGTCAAAGATAAGAGAGAAATGTTACATACATGGGGGATAGAAAAAATATTCATTATTTGCAGTGTGTTTCTAAGAAAATGCTTTTAAAATATAGGATATGGAGCATCCTGAGTTTGGGAAAGAAATGTAACAGTTAAGAAATAATGAGAACCTTCTCTCTTACTATTTTTAACTATAGGTACTTGATCTTCCCCACAACTAGAGAGGGAACATCTCAAAATTATCCATGCTGGTGAAGCTTGTGGCATTACCTGTGACTCAGCATACCTTCCCTGAATGCATTGCCATTCCATCTCTCACTCTTCATCCAGGACTGATTCGGTACATTGGCCTTAGTAGAAAGCCACTGTAACAGTGGGCTTGCACATGGAACTGTCCATGTGATATGGCTACTTATAATCCTAGTGCTGTCCCAGTACAAGCCAGTCCATCCAAGACGAGCCCTGGGCCTCTGGCCTCCACACTCCCCACCCTTCAGACAACAGGCCCCTCCCAGGTCTTTTCCATCCACCCCATTGCCCAGGTCAAGGGCTCATCCTTTCTTCCCTCCCTTCCCCACTACCAACTTCCCGCACATGTCCATGTCCTGTCTGTTCTCCTTTCAATGTTTTTAAAATTTTATTTAAACTTTTAATTGTGTATTGGCGTATAGCTGATTAAGAGTGTTGTGATAGTTCAGGTGAACAGCGGTAGGACTCAGTCATAAAAACACTTGTATCCATCCTCCCCCAAACTCTGCTCCCATTCTAGCTGCCACATAACAGGGAGAGAGCTCCACATGCTTTAAATCTGTCTCCTCCTGACTCCGCTGCCACCACCATTGTCCAGGCCACCACCCTCTGTCTCCCTGACTCATGCCACAGCTCCCCAGCTGGTCTCTCTGCTCTGGTTCTACCTTCCAAATTCCTCGTCGACAAAAAGTTAGAGTGACCTCTCTTCAATCCAAGTTAATTCACATCACTCTCCTGGAATGAAAGTCCCCCTTCCTGCCATGGTTCTCAGGGAGGCTTCCCACAGTCATTGATGCCTGGACCTCCCACCTCTTCCCATCCCTCTGACACGGCCATCAGGCCCTGTGCCCAACACGCCCTTTGTCCAGGACACGTCTTCATCTTGCTCCCTGAAATTCTTTTCCACTCTGGGGCCTATGAACTTGCCTCCCCCGTCCCTTATGTCCCTCAGATCTCTAAACGACTGGCTTTTCCTTCTTCAGTGTCGACTCAGACATCCTCTGTCCAGAGAAGCCTTTCCTCACTGATCTGTCCTAAAGTAAAGCCTTACCGGCACCTCACTTCCACTCTTATGCCCTTTGCTGCAACCTTCAGGCTCTACGAACAGTCTGTGTGTCTGTCTGCTTAATCATTTTCCACTGTCCTCTCCATGAGGGCAAAGTCAATTCCACAAGGGCAGGGACTTTATCATTTTTACTTCTGTGACCCCAGGTCCTGGCTCTGTGACCAGCATGTAGGAAGTACTTGGTATGCATCGCTAAATAAATGAGTGATTCAACACCAGAATAAAGAAATAGAAAATACTATGGTTTTCTATAGACTTGCATAACTTCTGAATATTAGGTGCAAAATTGACCTCAAAGATCATCTGACCTACATGTTAATTTTTTAAAGACTTCTTTTTGACACTGGCCATTTTTTAAAGTCTTTATTGAATTTGTTACAATATTGCTGCTGTTTAGTTTCTTGGCCAAGACATGTGGGGTCTTAGGCATGTGCAGTTTGAACCCACACAGCCTTCATTGGAAGGCAAAGCCTTAACCATTGGACCACACCAGGGAAGTCCCTAAACCCTAATGTTTTAATCATGAGAAAACTGAAGATCAAGGAAGAAAGTTCTAGACTACATACCTACAGGCAACCCCTGGCCCCTAATGACCATCTCAATATTCTCTCCTACTTTAACACTTATCTAAGAAGTTGACTCTTAATTAGTAAGTGTTATATACATGACACCAGCTAAATCTTACCTGATTAATAAATACAGAATCCATTGTTACCAATACGTGACTATTTAAAAGGCCTGTGGTCCCCTTCTCTTTTTTCTTTTCTTTCTTATAAATGAGTCTTTTAGACTATCCCAGCATCTCAGGTGTCTGTCCCCTCACCCCGCCAAGGCTATTCTGGGTCTCAAAATTCCATCTTCTTTCCCCACCCATTATATCCTGGTACCAGTTTATGCTTTAACACACTATAAGCTTCTTAATATAAATTGGAAGATATTCACCAGATAGAGATACGATCCATTTATTGCTAATTCCCAAACGAACCAGTTTTCTAAAGTAATTGGGGAAAAGCCATCATTTCTTCATATCTGCCCCTGGGGCCACCTGCAGTGAGGGCAGTTGAACACTCTTCTAACTGAACAGGGGAAACAAGTGGGGGTGGGGGGTGATATCTTATACTGAACAGGCTTTATACACATGCTTCTTCCTTCTCTACTGGAACCTGGTGATGTTTTTACCAGATTCTGAATTTTCATCCCAAAGGGCTTTATCATTTCCACATAGTCCCCATTGGTCACAGACAAGCAAGATCAATAAAGATATAATCCTACAGACAGCAGCAAACAAAACATTTCCTGGTGAATTTCAGTCCTGAAAGCCGGAGGCCAAACATGCTGTGACCAACTAGGAATCGGCTTTTAGCTACCATCAGGTCCCACCAGACAGAATTGGAGACAAGAGATGAGAAGGCTGTACAGGAGCTTGGCTCCATCTAGCAAGGCTGCACGTGCGGATATCACTGCTGCCTTTTCCAGAGTTGTCTTCAGACATGAAACAAGGAGGAAGGAAGAATGAACCTGCATCACAAACACTCTGGTGAAGCTCAGAATGACCACTGTCCACAATTCCTGCTGCTTTCCTCTTTCATTTTTTTTT